>PVJH01008690.1:0-83833 GCA_004026705.1 Nesogale talazaci | reverse complement strand
CATCTGGAATTGTAAGGTAGAGTTGGGACCATGATAGTTGGGAGGAGGAAGTCTTCAGGAACTAGAGAAAAGTATGCTTCATCACTGCCTCGCTGCACCTTGACTGACCTGTTTCCTCCCCTTGGCTCCCCTGTGAGGGGGTGACCAATTACCCACCAGTGGGCCTTACCAACCCTGCTCTCCCCCTCGTTCTTAATGATGTCATTCTTGTTCATTGATGCTCGATACTGCTCCCTTCGGCCCCTCTTGATCACACAAGATGGTGTGCTCTTCCACGTGGGCTCTGCTGCTTCTGTGCTGAATGGCGACTCATTTATCTTCTTAGCATTATTCTTGTTTTTTTTTGGGGGGGCATCACTGCTCTCTGGTGGTGGGAGTAGGAGGCCCAGCCCCACTGCTGGAATTGAACCTCCATCCCAGTGGGCCGCAGTCCCGCGCACAACCACTACGCCACCAGTTCAGCCCCCAGCGTTATTCTTAAAGCTTAATTAATGTTAAAATTATATTTAGCAAAAAATATACTCAGAACCACTTAAAGCTATTTATTACTTAATATGTGGAGTGTAGGGGTTATTTTTCTCATGAATTAGAACACTCTAGGTTTTCTAATTAATATTCTTTTTTGGGGGGGCATCACTTTCTAATTAATATTCTTAATAGTTACAATGTGGACTATCATTCTTCTTCTTTTTTTTTTTTTGGCATCATTGCCCTTTGGTGGTGGGAATAGGAGGCCTAGCCTTTGCTCCGGGGAGCTGGAATTGAACCTCCATCCCAGTGGGCCACAGTCACGCATACAACCACTATGCCACCGGGGCTCAGCGTCATTTCTTCTTATATGTGAATGTAGATAATTGTTATTTTCTTATAGAAAGCGAGCCAAAGATCTTGAAGAAGAATTGGAGAGAACCATTCTTTCTTATCAAGGGCAGGTATGTGTGTATATGTGTGTGTGTGTGTGTGTGTGTGTGTGTGTGTGTGATTTAAAACAATTTGGATTTGTTTAATGACTTTGTTTTGATACCGTAGCATAGGTACTTAACTAGTTGAACATTTCTGTTAATATATTTCATGTGGGTGTAGAATATTTCCAGGAGCTAAAGATTCTGGGATGAGATGCCTTCTTTAATGTTGCTGTGTCTGAACGTCACAGAAATCCTGCACAGGAGCAGCATTGGAGTCTCATAGTCAGTCAACTTGGACTAGTTGTCTTAATTGGTAATTACTACATATAGTGGAAGTTTATTCGGAAACATGTTAATTGTCTTTTCATTTAACGTTTGCTTAAAAAATGTGAACTAAATTGCATCTAGGGAAGTTTGCTTTTGAAATGTTGCTCACTGGCCAGAAGGTCGGTGCTGCTGGTGGGAAGAACATGTTGAGCTTTTCCAAGATGCCCCACTTTTGCTTGAATCTGGTACCTCTTAGATGGAAAGATGCAGCCCCCGGGCAAAATGGCTGCTGTGGCATCAGTAAAGCTTCCAGGATTACACAAACCCATGTACCATCAACTGAGCGACTGTGGAGATCACATTGTCATAATGAACACAAGACACATCGCATTTTCTGGGAACAAAAAGTATATTCCTCTCATACTGGCTACCCAGCTGGATTTACACAGGTCACAGCTGCCCAACTTCACCGGAAGGATCCAGTAGCTATCGTGAAGCTAACTGTTTACGGTCTGTTGCCCAAAAATCTCCACAGAAGAACTACGATGCAAAGGCTGCACCTTTTCCCAGATGAGGATATTCCAGATGATATTCTGAAGAATATAGTAGAAGAGCTTCCTCAACCTCGAAGAGTACCCAGACGTCTAAATGAATACACACAAGAAGAAATAGACGCTTTCCCAAGAGAGTGGTCTCCGCCTGAAGATTACAGGCTGTAGGAGGACCAAAGTTGCCGAGAACAGTGAGGAAACCGTTGGAGTGTCTTCCTAACGAATTTCTCCAAACCAGCGAGAACCGAGTGAAATCAAGGCTGCGTTTTGACATGTGACCTGTGACTGTGATGACAGTTGTGGGACAGGTCAAGAAGAGAGATGCCTTCAGCAGGAAATTGCAGTGAAATAAGATTACTTTATAAATTTATTTTCTGGGCTGAGCCCCGGTGGCGTAGTGGTTGTGCGCGGGACTGCGGCCCACTGGGACGGAGGTTCAATTCCAGCAGTGGGGCTGGGCCTCCTACTCCCACCACCGGAGAGCAGTGATGCCCCAAAAATAATAATAATAATAAATTTATTTTCTCATACCACCTAGTTGGTACCCCTAAGCGATCACAATAAAATTGCTGACTGGCTTAAAAAAATGTTGCTTACTAAACTTTTTAGAGCTGTTTGGGATAATTTTTAACTTTTTAATTTTATTTTTATACCCTGTCTGAAACTAGCTCAAGCTCCAAGAGCTTGGAGGGCAGCTTCAATGTTTCTTTTCCTCCTTTTACGACCATCCGGACTAGTGTTTTGATCCGATGGAAAAGGGAACCGGAGGGTATTGGGATAATTTTGAGTTTATGAATTATGTTCTAAATTATAATAAAGACATTTTAACCTAAGAAAAATAGTTTTCAATATTATTTTAATGACTTTCCTTTTAGATTGTGTCTCATGAGAAAAAAGCACATGATAATTGGGTAAGTTTAATTTCTCCTACGCTCTTCTATGTGATTAGACTTTGTTCTTTAAGAAATGCACTTATTTAAATTTAGTGGGGAAAAGTAGCATTAACAAAATTCACTTCTTTTAATTTCACAAGTAGTGAAATGATGTTTCCTGTGAACTATGTACTATGCTATAGCATGGTCACTCACAAGATGGGATTTGTTTCTTCTCTGCTTTCTGCACATTGCTGCTTTGCAAGTTGATAATCCTTCTGGGGGAGGTGATGTGAGGATATTAGTATCACTGTGTTAGGACATATGACATTCTTTGGCCACATTTCTTATATGTCGTTCACAATATTCAGTGAGCATAAATTTGACAACGTAGTTCATTTTACTTATAAAAATTTATGGTTCCTTAGTCTAACTTTGGGTGCAGGATGTCTTTGCCGTGGTGGATTGCGTGCGTCGGGTAGGTGTGAGAGTCTCCCCTGTTGTATCTGCTCTGGAGCACCCACAGAATGGCTGGGAAACACCAGTGTTCCTCCCACCTTTAACATTAGCCCTCTGCTGCTTGAAAATGGTGCATGCTCTTGGTCTTTACTACAAACTTAAGTTTTGTTTTGTTTCCTACAACCTACAAATGAGGCTAAACTTTTATTTTACTTTTAAAAATGCAATAGACAAAGGTAAAAGAATACCAAATGTAAAGGTTTTACAGGAATATGATTTATATAGCATCGTATACTTCTTTGATATGTACCTTGCTTTGAATTAGGTAGATTATAAAAAGATGGCATGTGCCATCATGCTATATGGAACTGTTGTAAACTTTTTTTATTTTACAGAATTGTAATGATTTCTCTCCAGTAATAGTTCTCTTGCTACCATGAATAATGACTGAGTCTGTGTTCCTATTACTCTCACCTCTTATTTGGCTTTTCAAAGTACTTAATGATTTTAATTTTTGGTATCTAGATGACAGCATTCATTGTTAAGTAAATGATTAAACTCTGACCTACCTCATCATTCTTTAGACTCATGTTTACTGGCTTATGAAACCATTCCTTTTCAAATAATTTTCTAAGTTTTATATATATGTTGCATATTTTACATTTACCTTAGTGAGGTGAATACTCAAATAACTGGTATTTGTTGTGCCTTTGCTATATTTATGTCTATCTTACATGTTGAATGTATATAAATTTAATTTTTGTAAATTTTGTTTAAGTTGGCAGCTCGGACAGCTGAAAGAAGCCTGAATGATTTAAGGAAAGAAAATACTAACAACAGACAAAAGTAAGTATCTTAAGTAGAGCACTTAAACAAAACCAGTGTTACTTTAGTCTTAGAAATTTTATTTTTGATTAACAAGAACACTTGAAGTGAATACAGTATATCTAGTTCGACTTTATCTAGGAGTAACTATTTTTTGTTTGTTTGTTTAAAGTCGTTGACTTAGAGAGGACACCAAAATGGCACTTGAAGAAAATTCTTTCTAGATTTTTCTGGAAAAAATGTAATGTAAAACCCTTTTTTTTTTTTAAAAAACAGTTTTATCGGCACTTCTTCCACATATCATACAATGCAGTAGTTCAATCATAACAAGAAGACTGGCACAGTCATTCCCACAGTCAATTTTAGAACATTTTCTTCTTCCTTTGTTTTCGTGTAATTATTTTTCTTATTTGTGGTAAAAATGTATACCACAAAACATTCTCCAGTTAGATAATTTCCATATGTATAATTCAGTGCCATTGATTATATCAACCATTATTGATATTCCTTTCTAATTAATTCTACTACTGTTAACATAAACGCAATGCTCCCTAAGTAAAACTCTTCCGCCTTCACCCACGATAACCATGGAAAATATTTTCTTACGCCATTGAAAGTGAAAAAAGAGTGAGGTGGATGGAAAGATAATGGATGAATCTCTTACATAGTAATTTCCAGGGTATCAGAATTTCTCAGTGGAGATGTGTATAGAATACATGTGTTTTATCTTTCTCAATTCCTTTTTTTGTTTTTTTTTTTTGGCATCACTGTCCTCTGGTGGTGGGAGTAGGAGGCCCAGCCTTTGCTCCCGTGGAGCTGCTGCTGGAATTGAACCTCCATCCCAGTGGGCTGCATTCCTGCGCACAACCACTACACCACTGGGGCTCAACCCCTCAATTCCTTTTCTAAGGAATTTTAATCTAGTAAATCCCCTTGTTTTATTGTATTGGAGACCCTTATGTTACAATCATTAGATGAAAAGGACAAAGTATACCATGTTCCATAGACGCAAAGAGTAAATGTTTTTCTTCGAGGAGGATAGACTATTAACATCATCCACTATCCCTTGGAGTCTTGCTTGTCTTCTGTACTCTCAGAGATGAAAAAATTAATAAATGTTTTTAAACTGATAAGAACAGATACTACACTTGATCTTAGCCAAAAGACCGAGAAGCGATTAGTAAAATGTTTTTAAATGTTCCAGTTCAGATCAAGAAACAAGATTCTGTGGAATAGGAGGATGAGTTCATTAGACTTCCAGTTTTGTACTGTGACTGGCCTCACATGGGGCACATAACAGTGGAAAGCATACAGAACTCCATGTCAGTCCTGATCTCCTCACTTGGAATAAAGCATTAAAATTCGTACATTCAGTTTCCACAGTTGTAACATGAGAGACTTCAACTGGTTGACTGAAGATCCCTTCATTTCAAAAATTTTAATTTTGGAGTTCAAAATTAATTGCCTTCTAAATTTGAAAAAGGAACAAAACTTTGCTATCTTGAAGCAGAAGAGGTAATTGTCACCCCAAAGTTAGTGATAAGGGATAAATAAAGTAAGGGATAAATAAAGAAAGATGTTTTGATGATAGGTGATAGGTGTTATTTCTTCTCTAATGACAATAAGATATTTAAGAGTAACTTGTATTTGGCAATGGTCTTTTTCTTGAATGAGTAACTTAGAGATATTTGTTCTTTATTTGCAGATTAACTGAAGCAGAGTTTAAATATGAACTTTTAGAAAAAGATCTTTATGCATTTGATGTTACAAATACAACGTTTGGCAGAGGTAGTCATTTAAAATTTTTTTTCTCATGTATAATATATAAATGTGTGTATATGTTACAAACAATTTATATTGGTGTAAGTTACCATTATAATTTTTTTAGAATTTTCAGCCAGTGGGTCTGTTTTGAGCTCTCCCATAAGCTCCCGCATCTGGGTTTGTTTTCCTGAACAATAGTGAGCATATTTATTGCTTCCTTTTTTCAGTTGGATTTTCTGAGATAGCGTGTATTTACGACCTTAAGATCCTTGAAACGCAAAGTGTCTGATGTGTATAGTTGGTACCTGATAACTATTTATTGGAAGAATAAGAGAGTATAATGAATAAGAGTATTTAAGTAGATAATCATTGTAACTTTATATTACTTTCTTATACTTTGGAATTTGCCTGAGTTATAATGAAAAGATAAGAAAGTATAAAAGCATTAGTAATTTGAATTTGTTTTGCACCATACTCCCAAGAGGTCCTAGTTCTTGAAAGACATTTAATATTTTATTACTCAGTAGCATCTTTAATTCTGGAGTTATTATCCAAATCCTTCAAGTTTTTAAAAATACTTTCAGTTGAATTAGAATTAAGCTCTCTTTTTTTTTTTTTCCAAATCTGCCTTTTGATAGTCTTTTTTTCACAATCTTTGAAAAGATGAAAATCATCTTGTAAGAGTCTAATTTCTTTAAAAAGAAAGGCTTTCTAGAATTTAAAGAATTGTTTCTACATTTAAAAAGGGTCATATTACTATCATTTCAAAATTTATCAAATTTTGGAGTGGGCAGGATGTTAGGAATTTTTCCTTAATATTAATGTGAAAGTCTCAAGGAGGGTAGACTGTCTTGATCTTTTATGGTAGCTGCACTTATATTTTGTATAAGCTACATTCAAAAAATTTTGATACAAAATTTTAATACAAAAGTGTTATTTTGTGGTATATAAAGTGTTTTGTTATTATTTTTTGATATTTAGAAATGTAACCCATAGGGGCTGAGCCCCGGTGGCGTAGTGGTTGTGCACGGGACTGCGGCCCACTGGGACGGAGGTTCAATTCCAGCAGTGGGGCTGGGCCTCCTACTCCCACCACCGGAGAGCAGTGATGCCCCCCCCCCAAAAAAAAAACAACAACAAGAGAAATGTAACCTATATTTGGAGATGGTGAAATTTGCAAAGTGATAGGGTTATTGGTTATATGAATTTGAGAAAAAGTGATTTATCTGATTCATTAATAAATTTAAACTAATTTCCCACTGGTTACAATTTAAAAGTAGTTTATAATGCTTTAGAGTGTGATGCGCATTTTTGTAATTTCCTAAATTTGAGCTTCACTTCAATAATTCATGGCCCAACTCAGCCTATAAAGGCCTGACTTAAACTGAACCCTTCCATGCTACAACCCTCAGCAGCTGAAATCAACTGGAACATTCTACCATAAACGCAATATAAAGCTTAACCTTATTCCCCCAAATCTCTAACTCCCAAGTACCACCAATATCCTACTGCTTAATATTGTATGGTTATTGGAATCTATTCCTTATGAAGAGAAACAGTTTTATTGATGAAGATGTTCATTTGGTAGACAAACTTTAAAGACATAGGATTCCAAATATTTAATTCTAGAGTGTTTTAGCAAATACAAAGTATCATTCAGGCATGAATTAAATTGAACTTGGCAATAGGGTAATGCCCTGATGGAGATTGTTGCTTTGGGATTCTAACGCTATAGTCTAGCTAACTAAATCTATGAATTTAAATGTGCTGTTTTAATTATTCCAGAGCGTTCCCCATATGGTCCCTCACCGTTGGGCCGGCCTCCATCTGAGACGAGAGCTTTTCTCTCCCCCCCAACCTTGTTGGAGGGCCCCCTCAGACTGTCACCTTTGCTGCCAGGGGGAGGAGGAAGAGGTATATTGTTTAAACATCTCTCTTACTCTCCATTTCCTCCTTACTTTATATTTCCATCTCACTTTTTAAATGATTGTCAAAATAAATTTTTGGAAAATACAGGCATTCCTTGTACTTCTTATTGGTTACATTTTTGGATAAGGAGCTCTCAGACAGCGAATATCAATATCCTTTGTTTCTTCAAAATTATGTTATTATTAGATTACATTTTAAAGACTGGGTGTAAATCTTCTAAACTGATACATATTTTTTTTACCTAAAAGCTATTAGATAAACTTTATGAAGAATATATAAAACATAATAACACTATAACCCACCCTAAAATTATATAATGATGAAGCACTATTGTAGACTTTTAAATCTATTTGCCCTTAATTTTCTTTGTCCATTTAAAAAAAATAGAATATTAGAACGTAAATGATTTTTTTGTGTGTGTGGCCAGTGTTTTGACTGGTACCTTTTAAGGAAATTTAAATAATTTGAAAGGAAAAATAAATAATTTACAACACTAGTTGTAAGAAAGTAATTCAACTTTGTGTTGCTCTCTCACATGGTTTTGAGAATTTCTGTAGTTATGGCAAGTCTAGGCATGAGCCAATGATCTTTCTACATTCATTCAGTCATTAAACTTTGTTTCAGAATGGGATGCCTTTGAAAACCCTTTTATTATTTTTTTAATGAAAGCTCTTAATTGCACTGGTGTTTTTCCTCTATTTTGAGCTCTTACCATTCTTTGTCAATATTGCCTTAAAATTTTCCTTTAAGTAGTGGCAAAATTCAAAGGTATGTGACCCTATTTATATAAAAATCTGGACTTAGTTTTTCAATACCAAGGTTGTGTTTTATCAGAGCTGTTGCCACCGTACAGTGTCCTCACCCTCCTTTTTTTTTTTTTTTTTTTGTGGGCAACACTGTCTCTGGTGGCTGTGGGCGCCACCCAGTGCTGCTCCTGAGAGCCACCGCTGGATTTGAACCGCCAAACCCACAGGCTGCAGTCCCGCACTCAGCCACTTACGCCGCCGGGGCTCAGCCCACCCTCCTTTTTATCAATATCTTTTAACAGATCGAGTCCGAGGTAGGAACAGAGAGTGATACGTCTAAATAAACTCACCACCTTAACCCAGCATACCAAAGTGTACACATCCAAATGGATATCACTCCTCTAAGTCACCTCGTAGGAAGTCCTGGTAGTTCCCCATTGAAGCTGCCGTTGTTCTAAATATTTTTTGAAACTTTTCCTTGCAAACGATTATAAGAAAATTAGTTTTCTATTTTCAGATCATGAGATGTGCCCATTGCCTTTTTATAGCCTCTTGGTTCATCTTAGCAGTTCGTTCCACAGTTCTTCCTGCCTCCCTGTCTCTGCTGCGATTGGAGCTCACGGCTGGAGACTACCTCAGAGAGGGCTTTTGCTTGGTTTGGCATTGAACCCAGAGCACCCAGGGGAAGGGACCAAATTACAGATCAGGACTTGGTTCTCTAGGAGAGTTTTGCCAGGAGCACCTTAGAAATCAGATTAATTTTACAGTTCTCATGTTTGCTGTACATTTCTGAAATTTATTATTTTTTTCTACTTCATTAAAAAGACGGCTGATCGAGATGAAGTTATTTCATGTACCACAAATGGGAGCTTGTAGTCTGAAAAGATACCCTAAAAATTAAGATATAATTAGTTACCCCACAAATGTGACTAACTGGAAGTTGAATTATATAAGTCAAGGATTGCTTGTCCATTGAAGAGTAAAAAATATTTAAAAAACAAAAAGAGCTTTTCATTTCTCCTCTCCTATTTAAATTCCTTTTTTCTCCTACTTACTTTCATTATACAATGTGTTTAGATTATTTACAAGAGTGTTTCACTATTTGCTAGAGATGTTAGGTAAGTTATCACTGGGTGTTAAAAACATTACTTTGAACCAAAAGTTTCTGTGACCTCTCAAAGGAGGATGAAGCGTGCTGTTTCCTTTCCTTCCTTGTTTTATATCTTAAAAATTTAAAGTCTGTGTGATTTACGTCTAAATAAGATAGAATATAAAGAAAACTTTATCGTAAAGTGAGTGCAACTTTAGGTCTGACTGAAGAGCTTTAATCCTGAGTATTTTTCGGGTTTGTCATTTTCATCGAGCAGTTAGGTTGTTTCTGGCAGGTGTCCTCTGGATGTAAGCAGTTAGGAGAATGTCTCCCTCCTGATGAATCCCGCCTACTGTCTTGAATGAACTGATTGGTACATATGGTACATATTTGGGTCATATAGTAGAATCTAGTTTTGTTTTTCATGTAAGATCAGGAGCTTGGACTGAGCCCCGGTGGCGTAAGTGGTTCAGTGCAGGACTGCAGCCCACAGGTTTGGCAGTTCAAATCCAGCGGCGGCTCTCAGGAGCAGCACTGGGTAGCGCCCACGACCACCAGAGGCAGTGATTGCCGCCCCCCGCCCCCCAAACAAACAAACAAGCAAAAAAGATTAGGACCTCGTTTTCTTTACGGAAAAGTGGTAGTGCACTTCTTGGCATAAAAGTCAGTAGCCACTTGATTCTATGTAAGGCATTAGATGGAAAATTTTTTTAAAGATGACTATATTTAAAAGGTAATAGGGCTGAGCCCCAGTGGTGTAGTGGTTGTGCACGGGACTGCGGCCCACTGAGTTGGAGGTTCAAATCCAGCAGCAAGGCTGGGCCTCCTACTCCCACCACCAGAGGGCAGTAATGTCCCCAAAACAAACAAACAAACAAAAAAAGTAATTGTCCATTCTGATTTGCACAGATTATTCAGAAAAGGTCAAGTTAATTTTGGTCTCCTTTCTTAGGAGGTACTGAATTATGGAAAGCAGCATTTTTAAAAGACTTCTATTGAAAACTTTTTTTTAAGCTCTTGAGAGGATACGCTTTTGTTTTTTGGACATTTAATTTTGAGAAGACCTCCTCTCCTCCCAGTGAGGGATAAATGAGGGATTAGTATGACTTTTATGGAATGCTTAAATGATTTTTATATTTTTCTTCCCCTTTTTCAGTGCATATGGGGTTTAGATGAGATTACTATTCTTCTGTGGTCACATGGAGAAAATTTTAAAATTACTTGCTCCTTTTTTTTTTGTTTTGTTTTCTTTTTTGGGAGGGCATCACTGCCCTCTGGTGGTCATGAGTGCTACCCAACCTTGCTCTTGGAGAGCTGCTGCTGGATTTGAACCACCAAGCCCGTGGGCCACAGTCCAGCACTCAACCACTTACACCACCGGGGCTCAGCCCTGCTCCTTTCTTTAATGCAAGGATTATGTTACCCTGTTTGAAATATTTACTCCAATAATGGTGTTATGGATTTTGAAATTCTTGTATTACCTTCAGAGTTTGTAGACCTTTTTTTGAGGTGAATTTGTTATTTAGAAACTGTTAAAACTCATGAACTTGAAGAGCCAGTTTTATCTGGTGGTGTGAAGTTTATGATCACATTGTTTATAATTAGTCTTTGTCAGAAGTATAGTTTTTTTTTGAAGCTCATGGGTGTGGCGGTCCTTTAGTCTTTGATTTTTCCTTTTAAAAATCATTTTTTGGGGGAGTTGTGCAACTCTTATGTAATAAGCACATTTGTACATTTGTTGTCATCATCATTCTCAACACATTTTCTTTCTACTTGAGCTCTTGTTTTTCTTTTTTGTATGTGGCATCACTGCCCTTGTAGGAGTAGGAAGCCCAGCCTTGCTTCTGGAGAGCTGCTGCTGGATTTGAACCGTCAACCCTGTGGGCTGCAGTCCCATACACAACCACTACGCTACCAGGGCTCAGCCTACTTGAGCCCTTGTTACCAGCTGGAAGTAGAGTTTTGTTAAAGCATTGAGACTTAGTTTATCGTGTGACTTTAAAGCCTATCTAAGGATATTTCCAGAAGAGTTTTACTAGACTTTATCCTTATTAGTAGCAGAATTATTGAGATGGTTGTTTTAAAGTAGTCATTCTCATTTTTATATGTAGTATTAGAAATACTTCTATTGCAGTTTCCTCTCTTCCCTCATTTTTCAGACTTAGTATCTGTAGTTTATAAATTGACCACAGATTTTATGTTTCAACTTAGTGACTTGTTTTTGTTTTTTAAACATGAAGTTGACGGCTTTGATGAAATTGAAATTGAAATTTATACAAGTGTCTATACAAAATTATTTTCTCCTTTTTCTGTCTTAGTATTGACTTCGGTAGGGTTATGGTATATATCTAATGTCTTTTAGGGACAGCTTTGTTTAACACTAAAACATGCTTGGGTTTATTTTTTTATAGACCTCATAATAACAAAATATTTTAGATGAATGAAAGTTATAATGTTTTCCCTTTCATTAGGCTCAAGAGGTGCAGGGAGTCTTCTGGACCACCAGACTACCAATGAAAGAGGAGACTCAAACTATGACAGGTTACTTGACCCTCATCGAGCCCCTTCTGATACTGGCTCCCTTTCACCTCCCTGGGAACATGATCGGAGGATGATGATCCCTCCATCAGGTTTGTGAACCGTGTCTTCACCCATGCAAGGTGGCTCATCTGTGAGAGATATAGCAATAAAAGAATATAGGGTTGCCATATCATAAGAAAATGTGACACGTGGTACTGCTTTGCACTGTTGAGTCATTTCTGACTCACAGTGATGCGTTCGAAAGCAATAAAATACAAATCGCCAAATGGAATAATTAGGGCTTGATTGTTCATGGTACAGAAAGCTGGTTTTGCTCCCAGAAAGCTGGTTTTGCTCCCAAAGGAAAGTTCCAACATTTATTTGAAACTAGTTAGTCATGATAAAAAGAATTCATAAACACCCCTAATCTCACCAGACTTTATTGTAAGATTTGGAGGAACCTTTTCTTTAGATAAATTCTTAAGTTACCAGTATCAGGAATCTCTTGTTACATACTTTGTCTTTCTGCCCCCAATATCGTCTGTTTTCACACACTTGTCATTGAGTCCATTCTGACCCTCACAGCAACCTGTACGATAGGGGAGAATTGTCGCTTTTTAGGAGAGTAGAAACTCTCACGGTGGCTTCAAGCTGCTGCCCTGGAAGGTAGCCACCCAACTCGCAGCCTCAGTGCCACCGGGGTTCCCCGTGCTCACTTACTCCAATTGTGTGTACTTTGTAGTTTGCCCTTACTCTTGGCAGAATTTTTTTGTAGTTCTGTTGACTTAAGATGAATGGGCAGAAATAATTTTTAAGTAGTCTGTAATTTCATTGTTTTTAATCACATGCTTTTTATAGTTAAGTACTTTAAAAGGGAAAAACTTTTCCTTCAGTTGTTTACAGTTGTCTCCTAAGAATATGGGGCAATCTTTTAGGAAGTAAGATGTTATTATAACATGATACTGAATTATACATTCAAAAATAATAATAAAGGTACTATAAAAAATTATATTCTAGGCCAACCATATCCTGATCCAGCTCTTCCTCCACAAAGGCAAGATAGATTTTATTCTAATTCCGGTAGACTCTCTGGACCAGCAGAGCTCAGAAGTTTTAATATGCCTTCTTTGGATAAAGCAGGTAAGAAACACCTTTTGGATTTTGCTTTTTATATTGGTGTCTCACTTAAATAACTGAAAGTTGAATATACAAGACTAATGTAATTGCTCTTTAGTAGCCCTTCTGTCCAGAATCTATTTCCTGAGCACTTTTTCTGGTTCTATCTTATTATATTTCATATGCATAGTACCAGAATATAATTTGGTGATTGGTTTGAGCATCATGAAAATGGGTTTAAAGTGCCCTGATAATTCAGTGGCTTAAACATTGACTTGCTAAAGAAAGTTTGTGATTTGAACCTTCTAGCATGCTCCATGAGAGAAAGATGAGGCTCCTGTGCCTGTAAAGATTTGTAATTTCTGAAACTATATAGAGTATTTCTGCTTTATTCTCTAGAGCACCTGTGATATGGAAACACTTTGATGACAGTTTAAAAAAAATTTGTTTTTATATAATCATTTTATTGGGGCTCATACAACTCCCATCACAGTCAATACATACATCAATTGTATGCAGACCACACTTGTTGCCATCATCATTCTTGAAACATCCTCCTTTTACCTAGGCCCCCGGTACCAGCTCCCCATATTTCCCTTCTCTCCCCACTCCCCCTCCCCCATAAACCCTTAACAATTTACAAATTGTTATTATTTCATCATCATACACTGTCCAGTGTGTCCCTTCACCCACTTCCCCGTAGTCCTTACCCCAGAGAGGAGGTCATATATAGATCTCTACAACAGGTTTCCCCTTTCTATTCCACCTTCCCTCCACCTTCCTGGCGTCACCACTCTCAACCCTGGTCCTGAAAGGATCATCTGTCCTGAGTTACCCATCTCCCACTCCAGTGTACAGCCCCTGGTCTAGCTGGATTTGTAAGGTAGAGTTGGGATCATGCTAGTGGGTGGAAGGAAGCATTTAAGAACTAGAGGAGAAAAAAAAAGAACTAGAGGAAAGTTGCATATTTCATTGTTGCTGCACTGTACCTTGACTGGTTTGTTTCTTCCCTACAACCCCTCTGTAAGGCGCTGTCGCTTTATCTATTGCTAGACTTTAAGTCCCCAATCTGTACTCCCCCTCATTTATAGTGATAGAATTTTTAGTTTTTGATGTCTGATACCTGATCCCTTCAACACCTTGTGGTTTGACAGGCTGGTGTGGTTCTTCCATGTGGGCTTTGTTGCTTCTGAGCTAGATGGCTGCTTGTTTCCTTTCAAGCCTTTAAGAATCCAGACGCTATGTTTTGTTTTTTTTTTTGGCATCACTGCCCTCTGGTGGTGAGAGTAGGAGGCCCAGTCTTTGCTCCGTGGAGCTGGAATCGAACCTCCATCCCAGTGGGCCACAGTCCCGCGCACAACCACTACGCCACCGGGGCTCAGCCCCAGACGCTATGTTTTTAATAGCTGGGCACCGTCAGTTTTCATTACTCTTGCTTATGCACACATTTGTCAGGATAGTGAGCATCATTGAATGCCAATTTAATAGAACAAAGTGTTCTTGCATTGAGGAAGTACTTGAATGGAGGTCCATTGCCCATCTGCTGTCTTAATACTAATCCTATAAGTGTTACACATAGATCTATTTCCCCATTATCATATGTAAATATATTCACCTATGTACATGCCTCTATTTAGACCTCTATAAATGCCTTTTACCTTCCCAGCTCTTTCCTCTATTTCCTTTTACCTTCCTCTTATCTGACTTTATGCTTGGTCTTCACTGGGATTTAGTACTTTTTCTCTGTTACATTACTCTTGCTCAATCCCTATCTGGCCTGTCAAACCCAGCTTATCACTGATTTTGAATCACTTGTTGTTTCCATAACCCTGGGTTGGTAAACACCACCACCTTTTCCTCTCCTCCCCATCTCCCATGTCCCCCTCGGAACCATCAGTCCTGTTGTTTTCTCCTTCAGACTGTTCATACATCCTATCTTATCTAGATAGACCTACAGAGATAACAAACATCCTAAGATGAAGCAACCAAAGAAAATAAAACAATGATGACAACAAAAAACCCCCCCGTTCATGTAAAAAGATAATAACAAAAGAAAAACTGTGAATAGTTTGAGGCGTGTTTGTTGACCTCCAGGAGTGTCCCTCAGTTGAGTCGGATGGAGTGGCACATGCTAGCCCCAAAGTATATCCTTGGCACTCCTTCGAGAACTCCATGCTCTTTTGCATACCCTTAGTGTTTTGCCATGGTGTGGTTGGGTCAGACAGGGTACATTCCCAACCCAGTTTCTCCATTGTTGTCCCCATATGACCTTGTGTCAGTGAGGGATTCTGTGATTCATAGTGGGGCTGGCCATAAGGGTCTCTGTCTGCATTGGCTGTTCTGAGTGGTAATATCGTCCTCAAGGCTTGGGCCAGGATGCGCTCCATTTTCTCTTCCTCCCGCTTTATTTGTTCTCGTGTGCGCTGACCAGGCTTGTCTCATGCCCCAAGCTGCAGCTGCAGTGCTGACTTCCAAAGCACACTCCCTGGGGAGAGAGTCGGCTGTGCACGTAGTTGGGATTGGGTTTGGGATCTCAAACCCCTCCGCTGGTTCCCTACTCCATGCCATCAATGCTGCATTCACATCCTGGATCATCGGGTTTAAGTTTGGTCCCTTTTTCCCTGTGCAGATATAAACAATATGCTCCCCTTTGGTGGGTTAGTACCCTGTTCCCTCTTTACACATCACTCATCTCCTCCCACCCCCCCCCACAGTTTTTTTTTGGACATGTACCAGGATGCAAGGAGTGCTGGTGGCATCATGGTGATGCATTAGACTGCACACGGCAAGGCCAGCAGTTTTAAACCGCCAGCTGCTCCAGAGGAGAAAGACATGGCTTTCAATAGTTATGAAGAGTGACAGCCATAAAAACTCACAGGAGCAGTTCTCCCCTGTTTTATTGGGTCACTCTGGGTTGGCACTGACTTGATGCTGTGAGCTTGACTGAGTTTTCTAATACATAGATGCCAAACTTTACGTTGTTCTGTGATTTACTTTCTCCAATTAGTAATCAGGGGAACAAGGTAAGCGAATATGAGTGGATAGATCAAAATTAATCAGAAAAATTAACCTCTTTGTTTGTGGTATAATTGGGTACTTGGCTTCAATGTCATAAACTTAGAGGAAAAAAATAAGTAAGAAGCTTAGAGAAATTTAGCTTACATTAATTGGGCAACCCATTTGCCAGGCATTCTTGAATATAAAACACTTTATAGCTATGTACTAAGGCTAGCAATGATAAGTATCCCATATATCAATATGAACTTAAGTTTATAACATTATAAACTCAAATCTCAAATAGTAATTGAGATTTCTCTCTCACTCTGTATAATGCATATTTAAGTAGATTTTAAATTTATTGATAGAAAATTATCTCAAGAAAGAGAGTATATTTCTAATTGAAATATTCTTTTAGAAAAGTTAATCTTTTAGGATAAATAGAAAATAAATGAAACCATAATAGAGATTTCTGTTATTTGGTAGTATTGTTAATTCTTTCTTTGGTTTTTAAAATGGTTTCTGTCATTAATTCAAGCTCTATGTAATGAAAGTGTATGTGAGATTGAACATTTCACTTTAAAATTGGTGGTATTTAAACTCTTTAAATCTCCATCTTCTCCCCAATTGTATACTATCGAATTTAGTGAATATTATTAAATGCTTAATTTTTAAAAAGCAACCTGCCTGAAATGGCAGGTGTCCAAAAATGGTGAGTTTAGCCTGCCTGAAATATCTGAGTTAAGCTAGCAAATGGAGCTTTAAAAAGTAAAATGGTATGTATGTTTGACATTTGGTCAGAATAATAAATGCCATTAGTGATTGTGTCCAGTTAGAGAAAGGAAGAACTTCCATTTAATTGAAAAGCCATGGAAGCGCTATGAAAGTTGGGATGTTTGAGCTCCATGTAAGAGATTTGAACAATTAAAAGAAAAGTTGTTGGGCGGGGGGGTCTGCCAGTATACGAAGAGCATAAGCAAAAATGAAAATATGAATCATTAATAAATACTTTGTTCAAACTGAAATTCTAGCTACTTAACAAAGTTGTTCTGGAAGGTAAGACAGTTTTGTAAACAAATCAGTTTTATTTAACATTATTGGCTTGTCAGTATATGCTATTTAGTGAGGGACATTGGTAGTTGTAAACATTGGCTGCCACTAATACTCAGTAAACATTTATGAAGCAAAAGAGAACTCTCTACCAAACAACTAAAATGCACAAGCAGTGGCCATAAGTGAGATAATTGGGACCATCTAAAAATCAAATAGATAAGTTTATTAAAAAAAAAAAGTAAAGAGAACCAATGTAGACTGGGGGGAAACTTTGTGAATGACACTGGCCAACACGTTTTAGCACCTTGAATGTTAGCCTTGTTTGTGGGTAGCTGTAGATGTTGATTCTACAGACGGTACCAGTTTTCCTCTATCAGCTCTAGTTTTTCAGATGCAGAACACATGCCATGTATTACTCTCTACTCTGCCTGCCCATCAAAGACTCAGGATATTTTGCCACAGTGTTAGCTACCCTGAGATAGAGGACGTGCACCCTGGTCATGTTTTGCCTCACAGGGTGTCCTGTGAGCTAAAGATTCATTTGAATAGTGCAAATTACTTGAACTTGGAATTTTCCTCATGTATGATTTCATTTTTATTAGGAACTCAATAGCCGGCAGTTTCAATTAGTTTGTTATCTTTCAAACGACAACAAAAGTTACTGTACAATAAATAAAGACCCCTGATGGCATCGGGGTTATGGGTTTGACTGCTAGCCGCAAGGTCAGTTATTTGAGCCCAGCAGCTGCTCTGCCAGGAAAAGCTGAGGCTCTCTGCTCCCTGAGGTGGACAACCTCCGAACCGCAAACCCAGGAGAAGGGCCACTCTGTCCTGTCGGCCTGCTGTGAGGAGTTGTTGACCCACCGGTAGTGCGTTTGGTACAACAGATAAGAGAGTCAAATGTTTTGAACTCAGAATGGTTCTGTCAGAGCTCAGACTCCTTTGTTAAAACTAGAATGTTCTAGTCCTGTTATAGGAGAGGGTACAACTTCTCCACTAGTCCATGGAAACTCTATCAAGAAAAGTTAGGGTTTTTCTTATAGAGAAGCTTGGAGTCACTCTCAGCTCTGAAATATTTAGCATGAATTATCCATTGGCTTGTAGACATTAAAATGTGTTTTGAAATGTTGACTCCTAATTTGAAGAAGAAACACATCTTTAAGATATTTATGAAAGTTGCTATGAAGTCTTAGATTTTAGATGCTTTTAGTTGTCCTCACACCTTCCATATATGTGTCTTTTCAATACTCTATATTGTCCACTCTTCTCAAGCTGTGTTCTGGCTTTGTAGTATCCAGCTTGTACTCTCTGTATATGTTGCACAGGCTCCCATTTGCAAAAGAAAAATCCATTGGTTCTAACTTATAGGACAGGGAAGAACTGCCCCCTTGGGTTTCCCAATCTTTAAATCTTTTAAAGGCTGCAAAGTGACTGATGAGTTCAAGCCATTGATCTTCTTTTTTTTTTTAATGTAGATTTTACTGGGGGCTCTTACAACTCATAACATTCAATACAACATATGTATTAAGCTTATTTGTACACATGTTGCCACATTCATTTCCAAACATTTTCTACTTGAGCCCCCAGCATAAGCTCCTCTTTCCCCCTTTCCTCTAGTTCTTTTTTTAAAATTCCAGCTCCCCACATCTCCTCTCCCTTCTCTGCCTCCCCCATGAGCCCCTAGTAATTTACAAGTGGTTATTACTTCTTCATATCATGCACTGTCGTTGTGTCACCTCACCGCCCCCCCCCCCCTCCAGAGAGGTCACCTGAAATTAGTTCCCTCTTTCTACTCCTCTATCCCTCCACCCTCTCAGTATCACCACTCCCGCCACTAGTCCCGAGGGATCATCTATCCTAAGTTACCCATGTTTCCGACTCCAGTGTACGTCCCCTGGTCTAGCTGAATCTATCTGGTAGAAGTGGGATCATGATAGTTGGTGGGAGGAAGCATTTGAGAACCAGAGGGAGGTTGCACATTTCATTGCTATTACATTGTACGTAGACTGGCTCATGTCCTTGCAGCAGTCCCCTCACAGCAATCCTCTATAAGAGGATTTCGCTTTACTTATTGATGGACTTTGGGTCCTTGATCTCTACTCCTCCTCATTTATTTTTTTATTTACTTTTTCATTGACCTTCTAATTGATAGTTCAGTGCCTAACCAACTAGCCACCACAGGTCCATATGCAGCTTTTTGGGAAGTCCCTTCATACCTAATTCTTTTTCAAATATTTTTTCCCTTTTTTGTATGATCCTGTAATTTGTGGGTCTGAATTCTTCTTGGATTTAAAACTAGTATAGTAAATTAATAAAGTAGTATAACTTACTAGCCAAAAAATTAGTGGAGCGTCATATCTAAGAAACTAGAACTGATATGGTCTATGCAATGCAATTTTTCAAATCACCCCAAATAATTCCAGGAGCAGGCCTAAGATCAGTATATCAAGAAAACATTATTTTCATTTGCACGGTGTGGTATATTTGTTACCTATCTACTTTCTAAGATATATAGAGCACTTATATACCTCACCAACAAAAAGATAAGCCACTCAATTCCAAAAATGGGCAAGACTTAGTACTTTACCAAAAAGAGGACCAGCAAACACACGAAGTAGCCAACAAACACATAAAAAAAAAAAACAACTCACAGTCATATGGCATCAGAGTTGCCAAACAATGAGCAACCATCTCACTTCTGAACAGAAATAACACTGATCACAAAAAGCAAAAACGGCTGAGCCCCAGTGGCGTAGTGGTTGTGCATGGGACTGCAGCTCACTGGGATGGAGGTTCAATTCCGGCTCCCAGGAGCAAAGGCTGGGCCTCCTACTTTCACCACCTGAGGGCAGTGATGCCTAAAATTTAAAAAAAAAAAAAAAGAAAGCAAAAACAACAAATGCACTGGGGACCGAGTTGGAGGGAGGATGTTTTGGGTGTGATGATGGCAACTGGTGTGCAAATGTGGTGCGTACAATTGACGTGTGTGTTGATCGTGATGGGATATGTGTGGACCCCAATGGAATGATTTAATTAAAAAAAAAAAAGGAGGGAAAGAGGAGCTTATACCAAGGGTTCAAAGAGAAAATATTTGGAAATGAAGATGGCAATGTGTGTACAAATGTGCTTGATACAAAGGATGTATTGAATATTATAAGAGCTGTAAGAGCCCCCAATAAAATTACTGAGAAAAAAAAGATTAAAAAAAGAATAAGTAGCAAAAGAAAAAGCCATGGAATATAATTACATGTACAGTAGAATAACATATAATGTAAAAGAAAAAATTCCAAATGCTGGCAATTTGCTGCTCCAGTCTTGGTGGGATTGTAAATTGGCTCTGCCACTCTGGAAAATGGTATAGTGCTTCCCGAAGAAGCAAGAAATAGAAATACCCTATGATCCAGCAATCCTAGACCTAGGTGTAGCCTCTCCAGAACTAACACCACTGACTTGAGCAGATGTACGCATAGTTATGTTGGATGCAGTCCTGATAGTGCCACTGTCAAGTATTGGACTGCTCCCTGCAGATTGGCAAGTCAACTGTTCTTTGAACAAAGGTAAGGCTAAGCGCTCCTGTAAAGATTTAAAGCCTTAGAAACTCTTTGTAGGGTTGCTATGGGTAGGACGTGAGGTTTTTATTGTTTTGTTTTTTTTGGGGGGGCATCACTGCCCTCTGGTGGTGGGAGTAGGAGGCCCAGCCTTTGCTCCTGTGGAGCCATTGCTGTAACTGAACCTCCAACCCAGTGGGCCGCAGTCCCGCGCACAACCACTCTGCCACCGGGGCTCAGTCCAGGACGTGAGGTTTTTGTTTGTTTGTTTAACCCCTTCTTCTGTTCATTGTAGTGTTATAGTAATAAAAAATGAAAACTACTGCTCATCAACAGATGAATGAATAAACAAACTGTGGCACATACACACACTGGAACCAACTGCAATCATAAAGACTAAAGAGGATTTCTCAAAATATACTATGAAAAGACAATATGTAGTTTATGGAAAAATGGAATGAAAAGATAAAAGCTTTTAAACAGAAATCTCGAGTAAGGCATTTATTTTCAATAAAATCTTGAGTAAGGCACATTTGTAAGTGATGATGCCAGCCTTTTAGCTTGTCCTTAAAGAACTATGTGCCCTGGGAATCTAACCTTATCAGTATAGTTTAAAAATTTTTTAAAAATATATTTTTTTGTTTTGGTGTGCATCACTGCCCCCTGGTGGGAGTAGGAGGGCCAGCCTTGCTCCTGGAGAGCTGTGGGCTGCAGTCCTGCACACAACCACTACGCCACTGGGGCTCAGCCCTTAAAAATATTTTTTGTTTTTTGAGCATCACTACCCTCTGGTGGTGGGAGTAGGAGTCCCAGTCTTTGCTCCTACGGAGCCACTGCTGGAATTGAACCTCCATCCCAGTGGGCTGCAGTCCCGCGCACAACCACTGGGGCTCAGCCATTTTACATATGTATGTATATATGTATGTATTTGGGCATCACAAAAATATTTTTACAATAAAAATGGATGCCTTTTAAAGCTCTTTTAAGTGTAGAAGACACATCAGAAGAAGCTGATTTTGAAGAGTAAAGTAGATGCCTAATCATTTTTTCCCTTAAAATTATTGCAAAATTGTCATTGTTTGATGAGCAGAATGAGCAAGAGTATTGTGGTAGTGGATGAAGGAGGACTGTCTGGTGAAGCTTGCCCAGGTGTTTTCCTGCTAAAGCTTTGGCTAACTCTCATCATAAGCAGGTATTCTCTGATCCTCCAGAACGTCAACAAGCAAACGGCTGAGTGTCACAGAAAGCTGTTGCCTTAGTCTTTGGTCTTGATAAGTCTGCTTTTGCTTTGCTGAACTATTTCCACCTTTGGTATCCATTGCTTTTTGTACTTTTTCTTCTGGATTGCACTCGTAAAGTCGTGTGTTTCATCTCCTGTTATAATTCTTCCAGGACATGCTTTGGGATTTTAATCCCATTGTGTGAAATTTCCATTGAAAGTTCTGCTTTTGTCTACAGCTGTCCTGGACACAAGTTTTGGCACTCATCCAGTGGAAAGTTTGCTCAGCTAATTGTTCCTTCTGAGTTGTGTAAAGTGAGCCAATTGAGATGGCTAAGGTGTTGGCTGTTGTTTCTGCTTTTAATTGCTGGTTCTCATCCATTGGAGCATGAACTGTAGTAATGATTTCAGTATATATTTATGTGAATGGTCTGCTGCTGTAGGTTTTATCTGAAACACTAGCTCATCTCTTCTTAAAATGAATTATCCATTTGTAAACTTTTGGTTTGGTGGCAGGGGAGGGGGCATTTTCTCCAGAAACTTTATGTAAGGCGTCAGTGATTTCACCATTCTTCCATCCAAGCCGTAAATTTGATGTTTGCTCCCATGATTGTCCTTGGCTTTGAAGGGAAAATCTACCAAAGTTACATTTTAGAATCATATAGAACAGTTGCCCATAACCTTTTGAACTGAACTCTCTGTTATGAATTTAACTGGTCCTGTGCAAGAAAGACCCTGGTTTTTATTGAACTTTGCCCTTTAGATTAGAAATTGGTAGATCAACTCAACTCTGGTTATACTTTGTTCCATAACATTCTTCCTTAGCTTTGGTTTTGCGTAAGAGACTCCTGTGAAGATTCAGGTCTTTGAGTGAGCGGACCTTTGTGCCATGCTTTTGGTATCCATAAGCTTAAAGCTTACTGAGGCCACGATGCTCAGTTAAAATAGCTTTGAAATTAATGGTTGTTCTATGATCTTCCTTCTCCAGTTTCCGTCCTTCAGTTAGTTTCTTTTTCTTTTTCTTTTTTTTGGTGGGGCATCACTGCTCTCCGGTGGTGGGAGTAGGAGGCCCAGCCCCACTGCTGGAACTGAACCTCCGTCCCAGTGGGCCGCAGTCCCGCGCACAGCCACTACGCCACCGGGGCTCAGCCCAGTTTCTTTTTCTTTTTTGTCAAGGTTGATGGTCTTTTTCTCCTTCTCTGGGTTCATCTTTGAAGTCTCTGACCTTCCCTAAACATTTGATCCATCCAAAAACTGAGGTAGCATTTCTATAAACATTGCAAAACTTCAGTGATTTGGGAAGATAGGCTTTGTTAAACATTTGATATTAGCTACAACCGAAACATTTTTTTCCTATGACATAAAAATTTTGTGTTTTCGGAGGCCAAGACAAATGTATTACTAGAGAACTTGTCTGCAGCCATCCACTGGTGAAAGAGGTGTTTAAACATGGCATCCATGTATGAGCTCTAGTAACACTTTCTGGTTTGTGCTTGTCTACAGAAAGCAATCTTCTTGGATAGCAGGACTGTGAGAAAGTAGAGGAGCAATAATTTTCCAGATAGTTAGCACTAGTTTGGGTGATGACCATATACTATATTTCCTGCCTTTAAGTCAGTACTGATACACAGAGATCCTATAGTGCATGGTGGAACTGCCCCTGTGAGGTTTCAGAGACTATCTGTCTACAGGAGTAGAAAGCCTTGTCTTTCTCTCAAGGAGTGGCTGGTTGTTTTGAACTGCACACCTCAAAAGATCACAGCCCAACATATAGCCACCATGTCACCAGAATTCCTATACACAAATGGATATACGTGTTTGTGCTGCATATATAAAATAAAACTCCTGTGGTGTATAGATGGCTATGGAGATTATATATCATCAAACAGCTCACATGATTGGACTAATGGGTTTGAAGGTTTAGGACTGTGAATTTGGTCAATTAGCATAACAGCTCATAAAGACAATGTTGTAAATTTTAGGTTGGTATGTAGCGTGTAGGGTCTTAAAAGCTTGTGAGTGTTCATCTAAGTTAAATTTTTGGTCTCCATATGTGTGGCGCAAAAGAAAGAAGCCAGACACTCAGAGAAGAAAGCAGTCTTCAGGACTAATAGTGTGCATGATCTAAAAGAGATCAGACTTCCTGGACCAATAAAGAGAAGAGGGACTTCCCCCAATGATTACCCTGAGGTATCCTTTAAACCTGAAACTCAACCGACACTTCCAGATGTCGCTATCATAAAATCCGCAACACTGTGATTCTTTATACAGTCATCTAAATGAACCCTTAACAGACAACATTGATCCTAGATCAAAGATGAAGAGGAACAGAACTACCAGCATGGAATTCAATGAAGATGCGGATACATTATGAAATGTGTAACTGTCACTGAATAATGTGCCTAAAAATTGTTCAGTGAGAATTAATTTGCTTTGTAAAGTTCCTTCAGAACTATACCTTTTTTAAGAAATGAGAATTGTTTTATTTTAATCTTCACAATGTCCCTACGAAGTAGAAACCATCATTACATTTTGTAGATGAAGAGACCGAGGCTCCAAAAGGGAGCACACAAGACCTTAGCTAGGAAGTCTCTAAGCGTTGGGTCTGAACTCCTTTCCGTGTGGATCCAGAGCCGTGTCTTCATCCCTATATTACATTGAAAGGAGGAGCTCACGGACTCAGGAATTATGACACTACATAGGTACTGAACGCTTCATCTATGCCAGGCGTTATGGTAGTTGTTCGATTTCAGTGGCGGGCAGGAGTTCAGCATTCCTTATGCATGCCTGCCTCCTTGTATCCCTTGTTGTGTTTTACAGACACAGTGTGTTCTGTCAGAGTTTTCCTTGGTGGTGTAGTGGGCACCTGCTGGACTGCAGTCCATGTGGTCGGCAGTTGAAGCCACCAGCAGTTCTGAGGGTGGAGACCTGGACTGTCTACTCCCGTAAACGGGTGCAGTCTCAAAAACCCATGGGGCTCACTCTGAGCCAGCATTGACCTGAGGGCAGCGAGCTTTTCAAACTGAGGGTTTGCGACAACCCTTGTCAACCAAGTCCATCAGCACAGTACTTATAAGAGCAAATGCCCACTTGGTGTGTCTGCCATAATCTGGTAACTCTCACACTGTTTCAAACTTTTTCTTAATGCCGTTGTGCACTGCTGGGTAAGTGTTAGACTGCTAGCCACAGAGTCAGCGATTCAAACCCAGCAGCCCTTCTCTGGGGGAAAGATGAGCATATCTGCTCCCCTAAAGATGGGCAGCTTCCGAAACCCGACATAGATTTCTTGTGAGCAAGGACCAGCCTGATGGCAGTGGTGAATGGCACACTTACCAGACTAAAAAGGTGTGTGGCTTGCTTCATTAAAATACTGTATTGCAGTGGTCTAGACCACACCTGTAATACCTCTTGAAGTATGCATGTCCTTTGAGTCCTAGTGACTCTCACTGACAGAGTATGTAGTAACCATAGTAATGAATATGGAGACACTCACCTAGATGAAGTAGCCATGGTTCAAGGGAGGGTCTGTAAAGAAACACTTCTTGGAGGAAGTTAGGTATCATCCAAGAAGTGAAGGAAGAAGTTGCTGTACTAAAATGATGAAATTATATTCTAGGAGAAGAGAATAGCATCTTTCAGATTCTGAATTAAATATGTAATATGAATCAGGAACTTTTGAAACAAGCTGCTGAAGAGGCAATCCGTGAATAGATTTTGCAATCCCTCTTTAGAAATTTGGACCTTATTTGCAGGATAATGGGACACATTTTTGCAGTGAAAGATTATAATCACACTTTCCTTTTAGAGAAATTATTCAGGCTGAATTGTGGAGAATAGACTGGAGCTGAGGGGTCAAGATGGTAGGGAGGGTAATTTTAGAAGCTGTGCCAGCAATTTTGTTGAATGAAGATGATGAGTTTGTAGAAGAGATAGATGGATGCGAACAAAGAAAATAGAATTGGGATGATTTATAATTGAAGGCACGTGGAAAGTGAAAGAAGAAGAGAAATTCAAAAAGAAAAAAAAAGAAGAGAAGAAATCTTAGCCAATGCCCAGGCTGTAGTACTTGACTAGATGAAAGGAAGCACCAGTCCTTATTCTGAGACTGAGAACAAGCTTGCTGTAGCACATTTGACAGAAGGTTCTGAGTGTCATTTTGAACTTAAAAAATAAATTGGCCCCTGTTGTATACCTACATGGATGTTCAAGTGGGCAGTTGAAGCTTTGATGTCCTGGGGAAGCTACCCAGACCTGAACTATAAAGTCTAGAACTCATCAGGAGATTATGCTTGACCCTTGAACAAGGTTAGGGACATCAGCCTCCCCATGCAATCAAAAATCTTTTTATTTCCTCCTAAATTAACTGCTAACAGCCTATCGTGGACTGAAAGCCCTACATGCATTATTAGCATGCATTTTGTATGATACATGTATTATATACTGTACCCACATGAAATCTGTATTTTCAGTATGAGTTAAAAATGTATTTCATAAAAGATGCAGGGTTTTTGTGTCTGCTGGCATAACTGTAGCAAGTGACAATTTTTAATTTTTTAATATGGTGGTCGTTAAGTTGAATTCTCTATCTTGAATGACAGGGAACCACAACTATAGATCTTAATTTATTTTTTGTTTATGAATTTTTACTTTTTTTTATTAAGAGATCATTTTGGGAGGGCTCTTACAGCTCTTTTTTTTTGTTCTTTTGCCATCACTGCCCTCAGGTGGTGGGAGTAGGAGGCCCAGCCTCTGCTCCGTGGAGCTTGAATCGAACCGCCATCCCAGTGGGCCGCAGTCCCGTGCACAACCACTACGCCACTGGGGCTCAGCCTTCTTACAGCTCTTACAACAATCCATACATGAGTTGTATCAAGCATGTTTGTACATATGCTGCCATCATTATTTTCTAAACATTTATTTTTTTATTGAGCCCTTGGTATCAGCTCCTCTTTTTTCCCCTCACTCCCTGCCTCCCACTTTGTGACCCCTTGGTAAATTATAAATTATTATTATTTTCATATCTTACACAGACTGCTGTCTCCCTTCCCCCACGGTTTCTGATGTTCGTCCCTCTTGGCGTTGTGTGTGGTTATGTGTCTTATCATTGCTATTGTTTCCCCCTTCCTCCCCTAATCTCCCCACCTTCCTCCTGTCTTTCTCCTACTTTCCTGGTATGGCTACTCCCATTACTGTTCCTGGATTCCATGTGTCATGAGCTCTTAACTCTCATGTGTACCTGAGTACATGCTCCAAGTGAAAGGACTGGTGTCATGATGATGGAGGGTGAGGAAACCTCAAGGAACCGGAGAAATTGTGTTGATTGAAATTGCCTTGGTTGACTCATCCCTTCCTTGTGACCCTTCTGTGAGGGGTGTCCTGTTGTCTACAGATGGGTTTTGGATCTCTGCTCTGATGCCCCTTGTTCTCACAATATGGTTCTGTTTGTTTGTTTTGGGTCTTCTGATGCATCCTGTCGACATCTAAAGATTGAACAGTCTGGTGTCCTTCTTCCATGTGGGCTTGTTGCTTCTCTGCTAGATGGCCACATATTTAACTTCAAGCCTGTAAGACCTCGGATGATATATGTTTTGATAGCTGGGCACCATCCACTTTCTTCACATTTGCTTATGCACCGATTTTGTCTTCAGTGATTGTGCTGGAGGGTGAGCAGCGCAGAATGCCAGGTTGTTAGAACAAAGTGATCTTGTGTTGAGACAGGACTTGAGCAGAGGCCCACAGTCTGTTCACTGCCACAACATATTGACATATAAATATATGTACATATATGTCAATGCCTTAATTTTTATGTACACACCCAAATTTTATGTACACACCCATATTTATACCTCTCTCCATAGCTTAGTTTCCTTAATCTTTCCCGTTTCCTTTACCTTCCTTTTGCCCCACCATCATGCTTGTCCTGTCTTGCAGACCTCAATCTAGGATACAGATCAAGCAATTCAACTCTTCTTATAATGTCATGACTTTTCTTAGAGCATCCCTAGTGGCATTCCATATGGATCCCGTAGTTTTATTCAGACTTTATGTTATTGCACCAAACATGGTGTAAAGTAGGGAAGAATGGCAAGAGATCACTTTTTATAGTTTATAGCAAACTCAGTTTGCTCAAGAGACAGACTGTTTTTGAGCTATTTAGTATTACATAACATTTGAAAAAGAATTCATGTCTGTGTGGTCCTCTGCGGTTGGAATGTGCATTGTTCCAGGGCCAGCAGGGTTAACTATCTCATCAAAGTTGTTGGCGTCACTGGGATTTCTCATGAAGGTGATGAGAAGAGAACAGGAGGAAGAGTAGAACTCTGAGGACATCATTTAGGGCTAGTTAGAGGGTCACGATAGAAACCATCAGAAGGACTGAGAAGTAGGATCTTAAAAAATAAGAACATGGGAGAAATTCTGATGATGTAAGTATTTTTTAAAAAATAATTTTATTGGGGGCTCTTACAGCTATTATAACATTCAGTACATCATCTGTATCAAGCACATTTGCACACATATTGCCACATACATTTCCAAATATTTTCCACTTGAGCCCTTGGTATAAGCTCCTCTTTATAAAACAAAAAAGATATCCCCTCTCACCCCCCCTTTTTTTTTAATGAATCATTTTATTGGGTACTCACACACCTCCCCTCATGATCCATCCATCCATCCATTGTATGCAGATCTCCTTTGCACACTTGTTGTCATCATCACTTTCAAAATATCCTCCTTCCACTTAGGCCCCCAGTTCCAGCTCCCCATATTTCCCTTCCTTCCTACCCCCCATGAACGTTTAAAAATTTACAGATTGCTATTTCATATCCTAGACTGTCCAATGTGTCCCTTCACTCACTTCCTTGTTGGTCATGCCCCAGAAGGAAGGTTATATGTAGATCCCTGAAATTAGTTCCCCCTTTCTGCTCCACCATCCCTCCACCCTCCCAGTATCACCACTCCCATCACTTGTCCTCAGGGAGTATCTATCTTAAATTCCCCATGTTTCCGCCTCCAGTGTATATCCCCTGTTCTAGTCAGGCTTGTCTGGTAGAACCAAAAGCATGATAGGGGTGTGAGGAAGTATTTGAGAACTAGAGGAAAGATGCATATTTCATTGTTACTACACTGTACTCTAACTGGCTCATTTTGATGCAGGTATTTTTAAGTGTTAGAAGGTAAAGTAAAATAAGGACGGTTAGTTGCTAGCAAATCAATTCTGACTGTGACTGTGACTCAAGCGTGCAGAGCAAAGCTGTGCTGCTTACGCGTATGAGAAGGTGAGGACCTTTGGGAAGCAATTCCAAAGTGCCTCTGGGTAGATTCCAACCACCAAACTTTCGGCTTTAGAAATCAATTGCTTAACCATTTGTGCCATCTAGGGAATCAAGTTTTTTAACAACCAAAGATGTGAAAGAATACAAAAAAGAAAGTACGATCTTGGGAAAGTAATTTCATTGGAGTAGTGGATGTTACAAATAAAACCAACACAGTGATGTCCAAGCAATTCCAACCCATAGTAACCCTATCCGTTTCAGTACAAGAGCGACAATGGGAGGAATGCTGAACAGCTAGATGGAACAGCTCTGGATTGTGAAAGAGAGGTAGTTGAAGGGGCGTTCCCATTGGCTCTCTCATTTTGAAAAAGTAGTTGGGAGAGATTTGCTCAAGTGGGTCCAGCACAAAGGGAGGAGGAAGCCAACTGAGAAGAGGACTTCGGAGGAGACTGGAGGAGCGGGATTCTCAGCACTGGGCCAAAGACACAGATTGGCGAGAAAGAACCTTTCCCATAATAGGAGGAAGAAGAAAAGTTAGCGGGAGAGAGTCGCAGATATGTGTATCAACTTGGTCACCGGAAGGGAAGGGGAGTTGTAAGTGACTGGGGTAGCAAGTGTGCAGCTGAAAGTACCCTGTGGGCGTGGCACGCCACAGGTACAGACAAGAGGGAAAGCTGGGTTAAGCTGTGCTTGAGAAATTTCACACATGTGAAAAATGAGCAGTAGGGGAGGATATTCCTAACTGGCTTAGTGGTGAGTTCTGGAATGTAGTTGGGGAAATAAGTGAAGAAAGGAGGAAACTGAGAAAAGTGATAGAGCACTGGAAGCCTCCGTGCCTGCACAAGCGGGTGTAATGGAGCAAGTAACTGAGACTATTAGTAATGTGGCCAGAGGGAGGGATGTTCCCAGAGATGAAGCAATTCTTGATGATGATGTCCATGGACGTTAGACACAGCCAAAGCCAAGTCGCTAACCTGTGTTATCTCATGGGGGAAGAAGGAAGGAGAAAAGACGTAGGGAGAAAAGAAAAGAAGTGGAGGGCGGGGAATGCTATCTCCTAGCCACGGGTAGGTCTTGGTGACATGGCTGCAGCAGGGTCACCGAGGAACTCTCTGGGGAACCCTCTGCACAAACCTTACTCACCCCGTGTTTCCAGGGACTGCATGCTGCTCTTGTGACCCTAACACAGTAAGCTGGGATCAAGCTAGTGGGAAAGCGGGAAGTGGGAAAATAGCATTTTTTTGTGACTTGGGGATATTCCAAAAATAGAGTGATTAATGATATTTTCATTGAACTCTCTCTTTAGATGGGCCAGTATCTTCAGAAATGGAATCTAGTAAAAGTGATCCTAAAGATGATCTTGGTGTAAGTATTGAAAGTTCAATTTTACCCATGTATTGAGGAGTCTTCTAATGTCTTGGTTTCCTAGAATAGAAATTCAGCTAACAATTTAGATTTTGATATAAAATGGCTTCTGCCTTTTTGGCAAACATATTTCACTTAGGATTATAGCTATTTCTTTTCTGGATTGCAGTCTGGTGATAAAATGCAATTTGTAGGTTAGAGATTTCATGTTTCTCCTTGGAATCCTTATTTGAATATTTTCTTTTCTTTTTTATTTGAATTTTTTTTTTTTTGGTGGGGGGGCATCACTGCTCTCCGGTGGTGGGAATAGGTATTTGAATATTTTCAAATATACTTGTGTGTACTATTTTGGCTTCTTGATTTTGCCACTCTGAAAATAAAAAACCGTAGGCGTATTTGTGTTACATTTTCAGATTGTGCTTGGTAAAGGAATTCATGTGGTGGAGGTACTCTTGGATTCTGAATGTGTTTTATCTTTAGCCAGTTTATTACATTATTGGTTGACTGTTTTCTATTGATGTAATAAGATCTTTTTGATAGCTAAAAAATATCTGATATGTTAATGTGGGGAATTTTTTAATCTTTCATTGGAGTTTTCTGCCTAGGTGCCTAAGGTTCTTCAAAACCTAAGGTTCTCGAGTAGCGATACCAGGAGGGTAGGGGGAGGAGGGGAAGAAGGGGACCCAATCTCACAGTAACCGCCCCCTCCCCCAGGAGAATGAACAACAGAAACATGGGTGAAGGGAGACAGTGGTCGTGTCAGATATGAAAATAATAATGTATCATTTATCAAGGGGGAATGGGAGGGAGGGAGGGAAAAAAGAGGAGCTGATATCAAGGGCTCAACTAGAAATAAATATTTAAAAAATGATGATGGCAACATATGTATAAATATGCTTGATACAATTGATGTATGGAATGTTATAAGAACCCCCAATAAAATGTTCTTTAAAAAAGAAACCATCAGTAAATATACATTAAAAAAAATCTCCCCCACAAAACCAAGACTCTCAGGAAACCGATTGCAGCTTTTGCAGAGTTTTGTGATAGCCACATGTCATTTTCTTGTAGAGTTTAAATCTGCCTGATTCATCCCTCCCTGCTGAAAGTGAAGGACCTGGACCCGGGTTTGTGCCACCCCCTCCAATCAGAGGTCCGTTGTTTCCCATGGACCCCAGGGGCCCCTTCATGAGAAGAGGACCTTTCCCTCCACCTCTTCCCGGAAGCATGTATGGAGCTCCCCGAGATTTTTTTCCACCAAGGGATTTTCCTGGCCCACCACATCCTGCATTAGGAAGTATGCCTTTTTCTTTCTTTCTTTTTAAATTTAAAGCTGAATATGTGTTTAACAGTTGATCAGAAATATTAATTTTAATATCTATTAACCTAATATAGTGGAAGAAAAGGCTCGTGTGATCTATGAGCGTCAACGCTTTTCCAGATTGGGACGGGTGAGGGTTCAGCTAGATTTATTTTACTGATGTGTGTGTTTCAATAGTAAAAAAAATTCATCAGTGTTTTGAGACAGTTTATGTTAAGACTAAAATTATTTGTATCTCATTTGATAGATACTGGTCACTGTATCAACTGGCAAAAATCATTGTATTGAGCATTACAATTATTGACTGAAGTATTTTTAGTTTAAGCAGTTATCATGTGGTTTTACTTCTTATAATCAATCCTAAGATATACTTGTCGTGTGGCTTGTTTGTTGCATTTGTTGAAATTCTTTCATAACCTCATATAAGAAAAGGGAAAAAATAGTAATTTTATTTTATTTGGCGGGGGGGGCGGGCATCACTGGCCTCTGGTGGGAATGGGAGGTCCAGCCTTGCTCCTGGAGAGCTGCTGCTGGATTTGAACCGCCAACCCAGTGGGTCGCAGCCCCGCATACAACCACTGTGCCACCGGGACTCAGCCCTAATTTTATTTTTTAATGCCTATACATTGCCATGTAGAATTGTAGGTTTATGAAGAATTAATACATGGTTACCAAACACGAGGCAAAGGAGTATTTGCTTTAGGTAGTAATTCGTTCCTCTGTTCCTCTATTTCAAAAATTTAAGGTGAACTAAAATGAGTTTTGTTTGGAGAATTTCAATGGAGTTTTTGATATGATTAGAAATCTTTTAGTGAGATGTAAAATTAGAATTGAGAAACACTGATCTGAATTTTAAATATGGTGAAACTTAAAACTTTTATTAAGTTTTTTCTATTCTGAAATAATCTCCCCTTTATTTTAAAATGTTAAGATGTTAGATTTCCATCGATTTTATTCTCTAGCGTGGATAGTTGGATAGAATATATTTTACTCCATGTTGTAAAAATTAATTGGTTCAAGTATCTATTTTGTCTGTTTATGAGCATAAAGATGGGTGCTAGACGTTTTAAGCTATTGACCTGTCAGGACTGCAAGTCAGATCCTCAAAGTTTAACACGCTCTTTTCCTTCTTCTCTCCTTGAACAGTGAGAAATGTCTATCCACCGAGGGCCTTTCCCCCCTACCTCCCCCCAAGACCTGGGTTTTACCCCCCATTCCCACACCCTGAAAGTAGAAGGGAATTCCCTCCAGGGCCGATTCCACCTTCCAGTGAGCCTACTACTGAACATCCCGACCCACCACAAGAAACTTGACAAGATTTTTGGTCTCTTCTTCAAAAGTAATTTTGACTTATCTCTTATTTTCAGTTTAAGTAACTGCTGTTACTTAAGTGATTATACTTTTGCTCAAATTGAAGCTTAATGGAATTATAATTCTCAGGATAGTATTTTGTAAATAAAGATGATTTACATATGAATCTTATGAGTAAATTATTTCCATTTTATTTTATCCTAGGTAGCATAATTATTTTAATTTGATTAACTACTATCATTTAAATAGTAGAGCTTTTTATATACATATACATAATCTTACAGTTTGGGGATATTTTAAATTCCAAAGGCTGTGACTTTATGCCAAGAACTTTGTTTATAGTTATAGACATGTGAAAAATAACGTTGCTTAATTAAATAAATTTTATGGTTTAAAGATTTGTTTGACATTTATAATAATAAATTATCTTAATTTTTCCTTAATGCATTATTTAGTTTGTTCCTTCTATCAATAGCTGCAAGCTCAAGACTAATGCTTTTCATGGATCTTTCTGATGTCATTATCTTACCAAAAATATACCATCTTTCTTCCAATTAGACATAAATGACCCAAAGCAAAAAATTAATATCTTTTAAAAAATAAGACTGGGTTATATTTTAAAGAAAAACAGCATGTTATCTAGTGGTGCCTTTCAGGGTTTGTTTTTTCTTAAAGTCATTGGTTTACCTATAGCTTCATATCTTGTTTGTCATCATTTAGTAAGACACTGAGGTTCTGTGTCGAGGTTGTGGAGATTTAGGTAACAGTATTGGGGCCATTTGTCATCATTTTGAACTTAATATCTTTAATTTTTCCTAAGTTAGGTATGTATTCGGTAATTAGCCTTGAACATGAATATGATTATGAAAGGAGAAAGAAATTAAGTATAGTTAATAAATATCACAATACTTACAAGGTCGTTTGGATATTTTTAGTTTTTACTGGGATTTTCCCCCCCCTCACTTGCAAAAGACAGGGTGAAATATTCTTAAACAAAGCAGTGAGGCGTTTGTAATTGGAACATTTCAGTCCAACAATTTCCAGGAGTTTTTTTTCCTTTTTAAAGCATTTTATTGGTGGCTTATACAACTCTTCCCACAATCCATACATGCATCCATTATATCAAGCCCATTTGTACATTTGGTATCCTCAGAATTCTCAAAACATTATTTTCTTGAGCCTTTGGTATCTGCTCCGCATTTTCTCCCTCCCTCCCTGGCTCCCCCTCCCTCACGAACCCTTGATAATTTATAAATTATTATTTTGTCATGTCTCACACTGTCCAACATCTCCCTTCACCCACTTTCCTGTTGTCTGTACCCCAGGGAGGGGGTTAAGTGCAGATACTGGTGATCACTTCCCCCCTTTCACCCCATACTCCCCTTACTCTCTTAGTATCACTACTCATTCTTGGTCCTGAGGGGTTAATCTACCTTCCAGCTGTGATTGGTACCAGTGTGCATCTTCTGGTTTAGCCAAATTTGTAAGGAAGAATTGGGATCATGCTAGTGGGCGCAGGGAGGAAGCATTGAAGAACTAGAGGAAAGTTGTATGTTTTATCGTTGCTACACTGCACCCTGACTGGCTCGTCTCCTCCTCACCACCCTTCTGTAAGGGGATGTCCAGTTGGGCTTTCGGTCTCCACTCTGCACTTCCCCCATTCACACTGATGTGATTTTTAGTTCTTTGATGCCTGATACCTGATCAAACAAGCTGGTGTGCTTCTTCCATGTGGGCTTTGTTGCTTTTCAGTTAGCTTATTTATCTTTAAGCCTTTAAGACCCCAGACGCTGTTTATCCTAGCAGGGCACCATCAGCTTTCTTCATCACATTTGCTTGTGCACCTACTTTCTCTTCAGCCATCATGTTGGGAAGGTGAGCATCATAGAATGCCAGTTTAAAAGAAAAAACTGTTCTTGCATTGAGGGAGTACTTGAGTGAAGGCTCAATATTCATCTACTACCTTAATAATATACCTATACATATATGCACATAGATCTATTTCCTCATCATTACATATAAATATATTTATGTATGTACATGCCTGTATGTAGACCTCTGTAAATGGCCTTTACCTCCTAGTTCTTTCCTCTCTTTCATTTTACTTTTCTCTTGTCCCACTGTCATGCTCAGCTTTCATTTAGGTTTCAGCAATTCCTCTTGTTACATTGTCCTTGATCAAGCCCTATCAGCTGCCCTACACCATTCTAACCATCGATTTTGGATCACTTGTTGTTCCCTTGTCCTTAGGTTTGTTAACACCCACTTCCTTTCCCACTCTCCTGTGTCTCCCCAGAACCATCAGTCCTGTTGTTTTCTCCTCCAGTGTATTTATTCTGCTTACTTTATCTAGATACACCTGCAGGGATAATAAGCACACAAAAAAAGAAAAACAGAGCAAAACAAAGCAACAAAAGAAAACAAAACAACAAAAATCCAATGAGGAAAAAAAAAAGCCTGTAATATTTCAATATCTGTTTGTTGACTTTAGGAGTGTTTTTCATTTGAGTCTGATGGGGTGCCACTCCCTAGCTTCAAAGTCTGTTTTTGGTGTTCCCTGGGGACTTACTTGCTCTGCTCCATTTGGTGTTCTGCTGCCCAGCCTTAGTGTTGGTGGGGTCAGATTGGGCACAGTTCCCACACTTGTGTTTCCAGTGTTGTCCCCTGTAGGGCTATGGGTCAGTGAGGGATGTCATGTCACATTGTGGGCCTGGCCATATGGTCCTCTCAGTGCCTCAAGGCTTGGTGGGCCAGGTTGTGTGCTCCGTACTCCGATCAGACATGTCCCTCTCCCTGAGCTGTGGCTTCAGTGCTGTCCTCTGAAGTAAATCTTCTGAAGGGAAGGGGGACTGTCCACGTAATTGGGACTGGGACTAGCCCCTCAGACCTCTCTATTGGTTCCCTGCTTCATGCTGGTATATTGCATTCACATCTTGGAGCACTGGGTTTTCCGGTTGTCTTTGGATCAGTGATCTTATGAGACATCTCATACCTTCCTCCCTTTCACTACCACTGCAGGCAGGGTTGTGGGGGAGAGAAGGAACCTGAGTGAAATGCTTGGAAAAATATTAAGTAGAATGGAGCCCGACAGCATCGTTACATTTGGTATCAAAATGCTAGATTTCAGAGGAAATGAAGAAGTACATTTGGAAAGTGGAAGGAAGAAACTGAATAAACGTTTTGCAGACCATTCTAATCAAGTGCATTTTGTGTCTGTTCTGGCGTAGGACAGACTTAGCATAGTCAGGAGAGACGGACAGAGGGAAAGCAGAGGCGAGGAGAGCCCAGAGATGAGAGCACTGTGAGAGACAAGAAGGGTTAATAGAGGTGGAGTAGCGGAACGTACATCGGAGCTCCTTGACGATGAAAAGTCTCGCTTTAAAATATTATTGAAATTAAAATAGCACAACCAAATAAAAACAAGTAATAGTGAGGTTTGGAGACTTGCTGGTGTAATGGCTTACACATTGGATTGCTAACTACGAGGTCAGCAGTTCAAACCTACCAGTGCTCGGAAGGAGAAAGATGAAGCTCCCTGCTTCCATAAAGTTCTACAGCCTCCAGAAGTGACGGGCAGGTCTGCTATGGCCATAGGTTGCTCTGAGTCAGAATTGATTAGATGGCAATGAATTTTCTTCTCCCCAACTATATTTCCCAAATTGTTTCTTTTAAAACGGTTTCCCGTATTTTGTTTTGGTGCTTTCAATTTAGAACTTTAAGTTTATACTCTCGGTACTTGATTTATCAATATGATTTATTAAATTTGTAAGTCAGGTCCTATAGATGAACTATTTAAGGCTTAACATACATATTATTCCCACCCTTGTTTTATTTTCCTTGACATCAAATTTATAGCCTTGGTGCAGTGGATTAAGTACGAGGCTACTATCCAAAAGGTTGGCAGTTCATAGAAAGATAATTCTTGGGCTGAGCCCCGGTGGTGTAGTGTTTGTGCGCGGGACTGCGGCCCACTGGGATGAAGGTTCAATTCCAGCAGTGGGGCTGGGCCTCCTACTCCCACCACCAGAGAGCAGTGTGCCCCCCTAAAAAAAAAACAAAAACAAAAAAACAACAAAAAAGAAAGATAATTCTTTTGCTTTTTTTTTTTAATTGCATTTTTAGTTGTTTCTATGTCAAGATCTATGAGTTGTAAGCAAATCAAACCATAAGTTTAACCTATGGCCATCTAGTAAATGTGGGTGAAGGGAGACAATGGGCATTGTAAGATATGAAAATAATAATTTATTACAAGGCTATACACATAACCTCTTATCTGGAGAATGGGCAAGGGAGAAGTGAGGGCAGATGTTGGGCAGTATAAGATATGACAAAGCAATAATAATTTATAAAGTATTGAGAGTTGGTGGGGGAGGGGAAAACTGGGAGGGAGGAGAAAAGATGGAAAACTGATGTCCAGGGCTCAAGTGGAAAAGCAGATATTTGGAAAATGATGATGGCAGCAGGCATGCAAAGCTGCTTGGCACAGTTTATGTATATATGTATGTATTATTATAAGTGACGTATGAGCCCCCAATAATGATTAAGATAAATATGTATTTAAATAAAAAGGAAATAATTTATAATTTATCAAGAGGGTGAGGGGAGGAGGGAAAAAAGAGCTGATACCAAGGGCTCACGTAGTAAGATAAGTGTTTTGAAAATGATGGCAACGTATTTACAAATGCCCTTGATACAATTGAAGTATGCATTGTTATAAGAGCTGTAATTCCCCCAGTAAAATGATTTATTAAAAAAGAAAATCTGGGGCACGGGGCAAAGAAAAAAAGAAAATCTAAAAGTTCTACAAAAAAAGAGCACTCACTAAAAAAATAAATAAAAATAAAAAAAGGCTGAGCCCCAGTGGCAGAGTGCTTGTGCGCGGGACTGCAGCCCCCCTGGGATGGAGGTTCAATTCCAGCTCACAGGAGCAAAGGCTGGACCTCCTACTCCCACCACCAGAGGGCAGTGATGGCTAAAAACCTAAAAAAAAAAAAATTAAAAAAAAGCACTCATTACAACACTTATGACTTAAAAGAAAAAGGGAAATAAGGGAAATGTATCAACTTAGATTTGTGTTTAATCTTCATTGACATGTAAATTCACACTGTAAAAAAAAGACTTCTAAAAGATCGTTTATTATTGAAATTATGAGGTTGGGGTCTAGTTCAAAGTAGTAATCAACCACCTGAACATCAGTCTCCACCACCTTGAGACCAGAACTAGATGGTGCTTGGCTACCAATCGCTGTAAAGATCCTGCAGAGAATGGGGGTGGGGAGGAATAGTGTGTGAAACAAAACAAAAAGTCTTGAAAAAGACCAGATCGGGCTCAATTTTCAGCCAAACAGAGAGGTCTGCACAGGGAACAAGAACACTAGGAAGGGCCTCATCTACAAATAACCAACAGTTGAGAGGGGGCGGGGGGGGGGCGGGGAGGAGAAAGTGGACAAAGTTGCTAAGGGTTAAGAGAGAAGGAGGAATGGAAATAGTAAATATGGGAAGGACATGGGATGAAGGATGTTGTTTTGTGAGGGTTGCAATGACAAGAAATACAATGTATGTTAGTGGTAAAGTGGGAAACAGTAAACACCCACTTCTCTAAAGTCATAAACTCATGAATAAATTTCACAGGATAAAATATTGGGTTTCTTTATATACTGTACTTGATTTCACATTAGAAATATTTTCTAGCATAAAGGAAATTTAGAGAGCTGTAGCACTTAAACCCTGTTTCATAAAGAACTCTTATGAAAATAGAAGTACGGGCAAGCGTGTTTGTAGGTTATCTGAGACACAGCAAAAGAATATACTGTTTCAAGTCAGAGATGAATTTTGTGGTTAGGAAGAAAATTTGTCTTTTCAATTTCATAAGGAACACTTAAAATCAAAAGTGTTTCCTAATTTATTTGTAATTGACTACAGTGATTAAGAATTGGATTCTCTGTTTGTTGCTTTTCACAAGTTTCTCTTATTTTAATGAACATCCACACAGTAGAACTTTTGTTTAATACACCATTTCCAGTAAAATGTAAGGCTCCTACTGCCTCTTCACTCTGAACACCCACTAGCATGGTTTCTTCCTCTGTGGATTAAAACACTAGGGAAAAATTAGAGAAATGCGTTTTAATTATGGGTGAGTGGGAAAACCTTCTTGCTTCCCTTTTACTACACTTTCTTGTATTGTTCCACCAGGAGGACGCTAACAAAGTACAGCACCTGTCTGACTCTGGCTTTGCTTGACGTGAACCGATTCATCTCCCTGATCGGCTCCAAGCTCAACTGTTGCCCCTCAGGAGATGGCAAGGTTCTCTGCTCTCAGCAAGACGAACAGTCTTGCCAACTCAAAGGGCAGTTGTCTGTCTTGTAGGGTCACTGAGTCAGAGGGAACTCGATGACAGTGAGCAAGTAGGTAGCTTTCATCACTGACAGGCTTGGCCGCCAAGAGTTTTAGGAGACTTCTGCATTCATACTCGTCTCTCTCAGTAGGTTGTGCCACTAGTTATATATTATAAATAGGAAGTAGAGTTTGGCTACATCCAAGTTCCTGTGAAAGAGTGAAGGAATCGCATCATGAAGTTGCAATTATCATTCCTCAAATATGACTTACTGGGAGTGGGCCTTTTTTTGGTGTGGGTTAGAAGACCCAGTCTCGGTTACCTTGAGATAGTCATCCCATTTGAGAAGACTAAAATAGAGTTGCCAACCCCAAAGTATTTATAAAATTCTGTTGGGAGTGCTACAGTAAGCCAAAGCACTTCAGTGGTCATGTGTATTTCTCCTTTCTTGTTAAATGTGGCTGGTATGCTACAAAGTATTCCAGGGCAGCAGGTACTAGAAGCATGGGGGTTAACAAGAATACCTATTATTGCACATTTCAGCTTCGAAGCTCTTTTTGAGTGATTTCATGTCACTGCTAACATATATTTTGAAGCTATACAATGCATTATTTTTTTTGGTGGGGGGGCATCACTGCTCTCCGGTGGTGGGAGTAGGAGGCCCAGCTCCACTGCTGGAATTGAACCTCCGTCCCAGTGGGCCGCAGTCCCGCGCACAACCACTATGCCACCGGGGCTCAGCCCCACAATGCATTATTTTTAATGATGTTTCCTACCTATAGAAATGGCTTTAAATCAATACTGTGACTAGATAGGACAGCTATTAGTATCCCTCTGACACAGAAAATGAAAATATTACAAATGGCAAAGCCTTGGGTTTTCGTTCTGCTATAGACTGATAACTGCAGCAATGGACAGACAACTGCTAACACGCATGGCTTCAGATCAGGAAAGGTGTGCTTCAGGATTGTATCCTCTCACTACACTTACTAATCTGTATGCTCAGTAAATGAATAGAGAAGCTGTCTTATATGAGGAAGAATGTGGCATCAGGATTGGAGGAAGGCTTAACCTGCAATATGGAGATGACACCACCTTGTTTGCTGAAGTGAGGATTGGAAATATTTGTTAGTGAAAACCAAAGATTGCAGTCTTCAATGTAATCAAAATCCTCACAACTGTTACCAATTGGTAACACCAAGGATAAATGGAGAAAAAGTTGAAGTTCTCAAGGATTTTGTCTTTCTTGGACCCACAATTAATGCTCATGGAAACAGCAATCCAGTGATCAAAAGATGTGTTGCTTTTTTTTTTTTTTTTGGGCATCACTGCCCTCAGGTGGTGGGAGTAGGAGGCCCAGCCTTTGCTCCGTGGAGCTGGAATTGAACCTCCATCCCAGTGGGCTGCAGTCCCACAAAAGATGTGTTGCATTGGATAAATCTGCAGAAGAACTCTCTACAATACTGAAAAGCAAGTATGTTATGATGAGGACTAAGGTGTACCTGACCTAAGCATGCTATTTTCAATGGCCTTGTATGCATGGGAAAGTTGAACACTGAATAAGGCAGGGTGAAGACATATTGATGTATTTGAATTGTACTTGAGAAGACAAAGTACCGTGGCCTGCTAAAAGGACAAACATCTGCCTTGGAAGAAGTATAGTTGGACTGTTCATTAGTGGTAAGAAGGTTGGCAAAACTCCATCGTACATAGTTTAGACATGTTGCCAGGAGAGATGAGTCCCTGGTGAAAGACATCATGTTTGAGAAAGTGGAGGGGCAGTGAAAGAGAAGGCCCTCAAGAAGGTTCATTGACATCGTGGTGGCAACAACGGGCTCAAACATAACAAGTGAACGTCCAGGGAATCCAGGACAGACATCCCTGCAGAACCAGTGGTGAGAGTATCGATACCGGAGGGTGGAGGGAAGGCAGGATAGCAAGGGGTAACCGATTACAAGAATCTACATATAACCTCCTGGGACAGACAACAGGAAACTGGGTGATGAGAGATATTGGATAGTGTAAGATATGACAAAATAATAATTTATAAATTACCAAGGGTTCATGAGGGAGGGAGGGAAAAATGAACTGATACCAAAGGTTTAGAGGATGAGGAGGGCAACCAATGTACAAATGTGCTTAACATACAGTGGATAATGGATGGATGTATGGATTGTGATAAGAATTGAACGAGCCCCCCCCCAATAAAATGATTCAGAAAGAAAAAAAAAAGTGTGAGGATGGGCAGGACCAGGCAGTGTTTCATTGTGGTGCACTATGGGTTGTTTAGCACCTAACAACAGACAACAACATAGAATATCTATTAGTGTTATAGGCAGCCTTATTAAAGAATACTTCATGTCAAAGTATTTCCTTATTTGGAGAAAAGAGGTAGCCAATGTGATGTCCACAACATATGGGTCTGTTAACTTGATGGTTGCTTGGATGACAAGGTGGTGAAGCAATTTATTGATTCCACTAATTTTGTAGAAAATAGCACCACGTCAACAAGCATCAGAAAACTTGTTTTGGCCCTTACACATTTCTAAAATGTTGAAACACGTCCAGAATTAAGTGTATTCCAATCACTTGAAAACTCCCAACAGCATATCACTCCAGGTAAGTAGTTTTTAACTTCCATGAGTAATTACAAGTAGAAAACCGTTCCTGTTCTAGCTTTGCTTAACAATCCTACGCTAACCACATGCCACCTATGAGTTTTCTTAAAATAGGATAAAATTATACAGTAGATTATATATTGGTTTTACATTTTCAAAGTATGCTTCATTCCTAGATTTTGTATGATTTTTTTATACTCCAAAATACTCAGGTGCAGCACACATTGGAAACATGGAGATTCACAAGAATGCCTCGTATGCACATTTCAGTTTCAAAGCTACTTCGAAGCTTTCCACACTACCCACCATTCTTCGTGATGCCGTGAGTGTCAACAGGCAGTTATGCCATTTCAAGACACAGAGCGCAACAATGGCATCTGTTTAAGCATTAAAACTTAATATGTACACGTTGATAAGTCTCCTCTAACAACAAGGCTGAAGAGTGGCAAGAGATAGAGCAGTTACAACTGATAAAGGAGTCCTGCCATCTGGGTTTCCATCTGTTAACCATTTATTAACTTTATGGCCTTGAGCAAGATTTCAGAACTCTCGGTGCTTCAGTTTCCTCATATATCAAAAGGTGGATGTTGTGAGAAAATACTTGCACAGTACTTTTAGTGCCTGGCAGATAGTAAATATTCAATATACGTGAATGATATGATCATGCTTAGCTAGTTTTTCCAATATTTTCTGAGATATTTTCACCTCAGTAAATATTTTTTGATTACTTGAAGCCTGTTTTAAATATATATATTTTTATTTTAACCATCCTGGGGGGTGTAATACACTAAAATGTATTAAGTGTTCCATTAACTTATTACACAGATCCAGAACATAATCTAATCGTATTGATTCAGGGTCATCCCAATATGCATCATTGCTCTGCATATCAAGTTTGTCATCATTACAAAAAACCAACTCACTGCTATCTAACTAGTTTTGACGGGTGTGTAAGCCAGCTTTGAGTCTATGGTTGCACTTATCACCTCTTCTCTCCTCTTCTATTATAGACAGAAACCAATCTGAACAGACTTTAGAGTTATGCTGTAAACAAGGGGAAAACCCCCCCACAAAACACAAACTCACTGCTGTGAAATTGATGCCAAGACTAAATCTTTACAGGCATGGACAGTCTCATCTTCCTTTCCCTGAGTGGCTGGTGCATTCAGACCACTGACCTTGCGATTAACAGCATGACATTTTACATTACCTATTATTTTATAAGGAAGAACAAACCAGTTTATTAGTCTTTTACTTAATATCTAGATAGGAAGTTTCACATTTTGCCCCCTCCCCTAGATTTTTCCCACGAAAAATATGACATGTCATTGAACCAGTCTCTCCTCCACACCAATTCATGTCCTTGGGCTCCCAAGGCAAGCACTCTACTGATGTGAATGAATCTTGTCCATCGTTATCTTTCTTCCTTCCCATTGAAATGTTTTGAAGGTTGCTCCTGCCTTTTAAAAATAAAATTATCGGGCTGAGCCCTGGTGGCGTAGTGGTGGTGCACGGGACTGCGGCCCACTTATTTTGTTTCAAGGGAAAAGAAGTTAAAATGGATACATCGGTTATAACCAAGACTTTCCCCTCAAGTGTTCTGGGCACTTGTCCTCACTTTGAAACAGGTAGGAGCCCTGGTGCTGCTGTGGGTCATGTGTTGGGCCGCTAACCTAAGGGTCAGCGGTTCGAAACTGAGAGACGAGGTTGTGTACTTCCGGAGTTACCATCTCAGAGATGTTACTGCCCTGCTCTCTATGGGTCAGAATCGACCTGGACGGCAGTGAGACGCTAACAACTTCACTTGTGGCATGAGCAGCTTTTGAGTGACTGAAAAGGCTTTGAGTCTCTTCTTGCACCAAAGTCAGGCTAAAGACTTGAACGCACCTGATCTGGATAACCTATGAATCTGACGTAATAGGCTTCCTTAAAGACCCACTTAGAAGAAATCTTGCTCATAAACCGGGGATTGCCTGTATACCAATTTAGGTTTTGTCTGTTAGTATTTTCTTCTTGATGCCTTCCCTTCATCTGTTTATAGTAAAACAACAGCTACCCTCAGAAAAACTGTTATGTGTACTGAGCTTTCGTTAAAAATGCACCTTGCATCCCTGCCCTCCACCCAACGGAGAAATGTGCCCTTTAAGGCAACTTAACTGGCTGGGTGGCTGGGAGGCCAGTCTGCAGCTTCTTGGGCAGCAGCCCAGGGGAGCTGGCTTTGACAGTGTGCTGGGGGACAAAGTGAAATCAGAAACTGTTTTCCTGCCAGATGCAGGAGATCCAGACAGTGCTGGATATGCCTGTTGCAGATGTCCAAAGGTCAGAAGCCTAGGTGTGAAGTCCCAGGTGTAGCTGGTTGTGTGTTGCTGTGTGTGGTGCTGGTGGGGTGGCTTAGGAACTGTGATGGGTGAGGGCTTCCTGCAGGCCCAGCTCTAAGAATCAGCCTCTAATCATCTACCTTCATATCTATCAAACGTCTTGTGTGTTGAGGGCTAGTGTGTGTTCTCAGCCGTTTGTGTGGGTGAACTGAAAATTAAAACTTCATTATTCTGAAATGGTTGTAATGAGCATTTGCTTCAATTTGAAATTAACTTACTCCCTAACAAGAAATCTCAATATTTACCAAAGAAAGATAAGGAAGAGCTCTTAGCTCTTAAGTTTTTGAAAGGCAAGGGGAAAAAAAGAGATTTACAAATCAAACTATTATTGAGGCATTTCTCATTAATGGCAATATCCAAATTTTGAAGTTATCAATTACCTCCCTAAATCTTATTTTCTCCAAGTCCCTCCAGTTTATATCAGTGTTATACAGTAATTTTTGTGTGCCAGATGTGAAAAAATTGAGAAGCACTATGGCGTACCACTGTATTATTTACGTCTGTGTTTCTACATCGGCATTTTGCTACTGGTTTCAAGCAAGCTGCTTTTATGTTAATGACTCAAACTAAAAGCTCCAAGTGAATGAAGATTCATCATCTGTATTTTCAACTCTAAGTACTGCTTTTCTCAGGTCCCACCAAATTTTTATTCTTTGATTATTTAATATATATGGGAAAGTAACTTTATAACTTAGAAAATTTTTTTATAACAGTCATTTACATAATTCAGCCCTCTTCTGAACTTATTCAGTATATTTGCTCAAAGTTGATAAGTCTATGAGCTGTTAGGGTAATAGTTGAAAATATCTAGTTGTAAATAACCTCTTTGAGCTTCAGATTCTTCAAATGTGAACTAAGTGATTATAGAATGGAGTAGAATCAAGAATTGAGACAAGAGCACAGACAAAAATACCGAGCCTTTCAGTCTGTTTTGTATCTAACGATGTATGACTTCACTAGCACATTAACCATATATTATTGATACTTTTCATAGTTTGGAGTACTATTTGGGTATTCTAAACACATACTTAAAACATGTGGATTCATTCAAGTTAAATATTCTGAGAAAAAAGGTATAATAAAGTAGGTATAATGAAAGTTCCTTGTTAACATGCCCAAGTGACTAAGGAAGCAAAAATGGGAGGAAAGGAAGCTGTTTTCTTTTCCAGAACTGAAAGCTGTCTCACCAAGCCAAGCTTGGAGATTACACTGCTGAAGTGGTGCACGATGGGAGGGAGGGCCTTAAAAAATGTTATGGGAAAAATCCCTTTATCTTTTAATTCCAGTTTTATGACTTCTTGAAGCCCCTTTTATATAGGTAGGATCTCTGATCTATTTAATCCTAGCATATCTAAAATATTTCTGCATCTAGCATAAGAATTTTTAGAAATAAAACATTTCTTAAGTCTAAAAAACAAATTTTATCATTCTAAATGCCTGACACATGGGGTTTGGTTTTTTGCTAACCATTCTAATGTCCACCTATAAGCATGTATGTGTATTTTTCCAAACTGAGTGTAAAAACCTTTGACCTTTCTCAAAACTATTATGTATGACTTTTTTTATAATGGGTTCTCAAATGGAAGCTTTGCCACACTAAAGTCAGTAGGAGCTAACATACACAACATAAGGATTGCTGCCTTTTTTTAGGACTAGTTTCATGCTTCGCATATTATAAAATATATTACAGTGATCACTTTTTAATGCTTTATTCATTGATTAAAAGAATATACATTTAACATAAACCATTCAACATCAGTCATCAGGTCAAACATTCAGCTGGATTCCTTACAGTTTCTGTCAGGAGTTAATTATCTGCTCACATTATGATAAAATCTCACCACATCTGGCATTTACACACACCGTGCCAGTGGAGTCACACTACTGATGTACATATAAAATCCGCGTGGTATGTGCTCACTGGAGACAAAACAGTGCACACCTGTCAAAAGGTCATTTTTTTATATAAGATGGTAAAACCATTTGTAAAACATATAAACTTTTTCCATAAATAGAATCATATCTGGACATCTGTTGCATAAATTGTGTTTCCAAAGCTTACAATAGAGCAGCCAGGTCTCAGCACTGCTGGGCACCCACGTTGGCTACTTACTTTATTATTGCAGACTGTCCTTTAACATTAAATGCACAACATTCGTACCATTTAAAACTGGGGTCAGGTGGAAGTCTCACAGAGACCACGTCTGTACCGCGGTTGCCCTGAAACAGTTAAATCGGCTTTTAAAGCCTCTCAGATATAACAAGGTTTTAAAACATACTTCATGGAATGTTCTTCATGTGTCATAGCAGCTCATACTTGTGATAGAACACGTTTTCAGTTCTTCCTTTCTTTCCTTTACATTCACTATTCACAGTGAAACAGGTGCATGGTATTTTTTTTTCTTTTTTTATTTTTTCAGAGTTCTGAGGTTGCTGACTGAGCCACAGCACAGCTGTGTACCACAGGTCGAAAATCGACCTTAAATATCACAATCTAGCAGTATCTAGCTGGCCAGAGTGGGCCGGCCCCTGCCAGCATGTGGGCACTTCTTCATTTAAGTCTATTCTTTGGCAGCTGACACGCGCGCTGACAGAGAAAAATCCAGTGACTTGTTGCTAGGGATTTTCACGACTAATGTTTGTTTGAAAGTTATGTGTTTATGATTCTGTTTGACTTTCTTTTTGGAGGTTTTACCCTGGAATACAGTTTCTTTCTTCCTCCCCTATTTAAAATCTGGGCTAAAAAGCTAACTAACTTGAATATACAATATACTTGATGAATAAAATTAATTTGGATATAGCTTTTTTAAAAAAAATCCAACAATATGGGTTTTTGTGTTTATGTAAATGCATTAAAAAAAGAATCAAGCAATATTCTAACCTAGTACTATACAAAATTCAGAATGGTACTTGGTGACATAACTATTAAATGTGTAATGAAAGTTAAAAAATTTGGCTTTTCTGTTAAAGGTAACTTATTTGGGATCAAAGTATCTTTCCTTCATACATTTCAAATCGAAATTAATGAAATGCTATCAGAATGCATAAATGTAATGCACTGCATACAAATCCACCAGCCTATGGGTAAATATCTATATATGTATAAAAATAATTTGGCTCCTGTGCTCTGAACTCTGACACACAAATAGTAAAAACATCAACAAGGCAGAGTAACTCAGTGCAAAATAAAGTTAGCCAGCAACCTCAGACAACCAGCGGTTGTCTTTCCTTAAGGTTTGGTAACAAGTCCATTAACCGTGAAAACCCTATGCATTGTCACTTTGAACTTCTAAACCAATACCCGACTAAGTTCTTTGATCAAGAAGTAGAATATACATATATAATTCTATAAAGCTAATACTGATTAAACACAGCACAAAGGGATAAATTCACTACTGGAAAAAACATAATAGGACCCTACTTGCATATGTAATCACAGAAATTGTACATTAAAAAAAAAAGCGCTAAATGTCTTCGCTGAAGCTTTGCATCTCTCTGTAAAAATGACGATTTGGTTCAGTGAAGACACTGAGTGATTCAATGTCCATGACTGCATGCCAGGGTTGACTCAGGCCCAGGGATACTTGCTCAATAAGGTTATGCACGGGATCCACATCCTGGTCGGCCAGTTCACCTTGGTCAAAATCAATGCTTTCTTCAGTGACTTCAAGCACTTTTAGATCAGGGCCACGAAGGCGAGCGATGGCAATGAGGTTGTGGGCCCACACTGTGTAACCTGAAACATAACACAAGCATGAAGTTTGCCACTGTCTTCAAGAACACAATGGTGGGTGTGCACTGAGAAGCAATGCAAGCTTATCCCGATTGTGCTACGTTCAGTCAATTAGAAGATAATTCGAGCTTCACGGGACAAAGACGAGGGTTTCTACTCTCCCGAAGAGCTGCAGTCTCAGAAAGGCAGGGCAGTGCTCCCCTGTCCTCCAGGGTTACTGTCAGTCAGAATTGTTTCCACGCAGTGAGTGTGGGTGAGTTTATGCTTCACAGCCCCAAGTTATAAAGTGAGATTTTAAACTTGAAAGACAAACTGATGTTTGTCAGTAGTAAAAATAACAATGTGTGAAACAGTCATGGCAATGAGAAATACTCATTTCAGAATACAGGTTACCTCTGGCAAGGAATGGAAGGACATGAGAGAAGGCTTTAGCTGTATATATGGGGGCTTTAAAAAGTTCATGGGATAACTCCTTTATCTTTTAATTCCATTTATCCATGAACTTCATATCAAAAATTTGATTTTATAAGAAAAAAATCCTTTTAAAAAGTCAGGCTTAAAATAACTTTTATTTAATGGGCAATTTTTTTTAAAGTCTGCATAAAATCCCCACTTTGTTTACTACTTAGAACATTGGTCTATTTTTTGCTTTTATCTCTGATCACTGGCCAAACTGAAAGATACATTCCCACATATAAGTGCAAGTTACAAAAATAGTGAAATGACGATATATAAAGAGTTTAAGGCATTCGAAAAGAATTTTAACTTTGTATCCTCTCATCACTGTCCAGCATAGCAACTCCTTATGAGATATTTTAAAAACTAAGTATTGCCTCCTTAACAGAACTGTCACCAACAAATAAGGGCGCCTGGGGGTGAAGTAGTTGGGGGCTGGCAACCACAGGCAGGCGGTGTGAGACTAGCGGCTGCTCCGTGGAGAGGAGGCAGTCTACCCCCATAAAGTGTTACAGTCTTGTCATCCTGAAGTCAGTTCTTCCCTGTCCTACAGGGTTGTCCTGAGTTAGAACTGACTTGATGGCAAAACAAACAAAACACAAAACCCCACATAAATCAATTATGCTGATACACTGAATCTAGACAATAAGGTAGTGAAAATGAAAAACTAACAACTTTGTCTTCCTTCTATGTTGCTGTTAAGGGATCTTGTGATTAGAAGGAACATACCTATTGCCAGTAGGTATATTTTTTCCAGTTACCTAAATTTCAAATTCTAATTCTAATTTAATTCTAATTCTAATTTCACGGCAGAAGCAAAGAAGCTCAAGCAGAACATCTCAGATTAAAATGTGATGGCTTCATTTGTTAGTGATCTATCGTATACAGAGCAGTAATGCTAAGAACCTACCTATCAAGTTGTTAGATAATTTCTGAACACTACACAAAGTGGAATCTTTTCACTGGAAATAACATATTTTAAATGTGGGGTGCATCGGGAGGGGAGAAAAAAAATTAAAAAAATGTTGTAAATGTAAGACCAACAACAAATAATAGTAAGAAAAATTACCTACCATGAACTGCCAGAAGAGAAAGTTTTGTGCACCTCCATGCTAATAAAACTAATGGATCTTCATTTCTGTTGTCACTAAGATCTGGAAAACCAGACGTGTCAATCACATCATTCATTAATATAAAATGAGTGAGGAACTTGTCATACTGCCTGGATATAAGGTCGACAATAGCTCCTGAAACACATGTAATATAGCTGTCAAAATGAATCCTCTCTAGTGGTATACTGGGTTTCAGAATCTTTAACATATCTTCACTCCTGATATCAAAAGCCATTATGTAGACCCGAAAGCTGGTGCTCTTTCGCGACAGGGCTTTCCAGTGCTCATCGTTTGGCATGTTATCTAGAGTCTTATGCATCACGGAAACATTGTGGACCAGGAGAGAGAGTCGCTGCAAAGGCACGTGGTTGCTATCGGTTAAGACTCTTGCCATCTCAGCTGTAAAGTCACAGAAATCCAGGGCAAGTGAGCGCAGATTCACAAATCGCTCCAGTTCAACTGCAGTAATGAGAGTGCTGTTACCAGGAATGTTGTTGTCCAGTAAACTCAGGTGCTCCATGGTGTTGGCAACAGAGTCGGAGAGAGATGACAGTGATGCTGGGGTTACGATTTCCAGCATAAATCCACAGGAAAGCCATTTCAGTTGCCTGCTATTACTCAGTATTTCTTCAAAGAGCTGCTGAATTCTATAAGGAAAACACAGGCCACAATGATCTCATTCGCATTTAGCTCTAATCATTCAACACTGTCGTCTGCAAATAGGCAAAGAATGACAGGCAATGTTGACAATGACCTGTCTTTGTTAATTTATATTCATTTTACAAGTAAAATCATCATAACTTTAAAATTCACCTGAGAAAATAAGATTTACTAAACAATATATTAAACTTATAGAAATATGTTCTTCATCCAAGATAAGCAGTATTTTACATCAGTGTGATAGAAAAGATTCAGGACATGCAATTCCTGTTCCAGGAAAGGCAAGAAAGTAGTTCTCTTATATAGCAACAGTTATTCAGTTAGTTCTTTGATATGTCTTACAGATTTATGACAGAGAGCTGAGCCCCGGTGGCGTAGTGGTTGTGGGCGGGACTGCGGCCCACTGGGATGGAGGTTCAATTCCAGCAGTGAGGCTGGGCTTCCTACTCCCACCACAGGAGAGCAGTGATGCCCCCCCCCCCCCAAAAAAAAAAAAAGATTTATGGACAGAATGTTATATGCTGACCACCATATTTCATAAGACATTTTCAGGACAATAGGTTTTTTTTTTTTAAAGAAAAAAGAACATTACTCTTCTAATTGAGTTTTATAATTTCTCTGAAAGAATTAAAAATATGAAAATTAGTATGGATTGAGATAAGAGATGGATACAGTGATTAAAAAAATACCAAAGAAGAAAAACATTATGAAAATTACTGTTATAGTAAAATCCTAACCAACCATATAACTTACTGCTTAATTTTTTTGCCATCAGGGTCCACCTTGCTGAGGTATGTATTTGACAAAGTTCCTTGCTGTTGTAGAACGCTTATGTCTCCAAAAAGACTGAACTTCTGAAGATTCCTGTAAGAAGATTTAAAATGACTTTCTAAACAAATGAAGAAAATATTTCAGCAAAGAGGATATTTTACAAATGTTTCCATCTCCTTGTAGAACACCAGTCTGATCAAATTATACATACAATTAAAAACAATGTGGTAAAGGGAAAGAAAAATCAAAACATTTAAAAGACTGGGATATGAAGACTAAATCATGAACTCAACATTCTCATGATATTTTTAATGTCCCGAAGACTCAGTTTCTTTATAATAATACATATGTTACCATCTTTAAAAATGCGCAAATAGGAAAATTACCTAACTAGCTAAATCTTAAATTTTGTTTTAGATGTTTGTTATAATATTACATTTTCTCGCGCAATTAACTTAGTCAATTTGGTAAATGTCCTGTTATTGAGTCGATGCCAACTCACAGTGCGCCTGCAGGGCAGCAGAGAACCACTGCATAGGGTTCCCATGGCTGTCAGGCCTCAGAGAAGCATGCACTTCTCTCCTCCGTGAGGAGGCTGGGGTGTTGGGACGCTAACCTTCTGTGGCAGACCGAGCATCTTTAACCATGTGCCGCTCAAAGAAAGTAACAATGCCATGCAAACATCTTTCAGTTTTGTGCGCGGGACTGCGGCCCACTGGGTTGGAAGTTCAAATCCAGCAGCAAGGCTGGGCCTCCTACTCCCACCACCAGAGAGCATTGATGCCCCAAAAAGCAAAAACAAACAAACAAACAAACCAAAAAACAAAAAAAACTTTCCTAATAGTTAAATTCTAAACTAGGAGAAAACCAAAGAAGAAGAAGAAAAAGAAACAAAATTGGATAAAGATCAAAGCAGGAATTAAGAGTACTTTAAAAAAGTTTTTGGAAAAGTGGGATTAAAAATTAGTGGATTAGTGGGATAGCCAGCGAAAAAAAATGTTAGTCGATTAATAATTACCAAGGAGAAGAGGGGGAAATACAGTTAATAACAAGTAAGAGAGGAAATGTTCTGAAGGTGATTGTGGTGATGACAGTACATCTCTTTTTAATATGACCAAATGATTAAACTGTAGGATATGTGAAGCATACACCAATAAAACGTAAAAAAATGGTGTTTTTCAATAAACTTTTAAAAGTCCCTTCATACCAAAAATAACCAACTAGAGATTTTATTAATATACTTTACTAAGTTTATCCCCTTTAAATTTTGTATTTCTTTTTTGGTGGGTGTGTTTTTTTGGGCATCATTGCCCTCTGGTGGTGGCAGTAGGAGGCCCAGCCTTTGCTGCTGGAACTAACCTTCATCCCAGTGGGCCACAGTCCCGCGTACAACCACTACGCCACCGGGGCTCAGCCCAAATTTTGAATTTCTATAAAATGAAAAACACAAGTGAAAGTTAAATTTCTTTAAAAAAAAAAATTTTTTTTTTTTTTTGTGGGCATCACTACCTCTGGTGGTTGTGGGCACTACCCAGCTGCTGCTGGATTTGAACCGCCAAGCCCACGGGCTGCAGTTCCGCACTCAACCACTTACGGCACCGGGGCTCAGCCTGAAAGTTAAATTTCTTAAGAATGTTATTTTCTAAAATTAATAACCTTAATTTCACTGAAAAGTTGATGATTCTAAAATTCAGCTTGAAGGATAATTATTACCTTATATATTTACAAAATTTCTCAAGTGATCTTGTGCTGTGCAAGACAAGTAAAAGATGCTATACACCGTGATGGTATTTGACTATAAATCAGAGAAGTTTCCGTACAGATGGATTCAAATGGTATCTTAAGGATGAGTGGGGGTTAACTAAGAAAAGGACAGGCGCGAGAGGGTCACAGGAAACAGGAACACGTGGAGTCAGGGGTGGAAGGAAGCAAAGTCAGCTTGAAAGACTGTAAGGAGCCTAGAGTGACTGGACTCTACAGCCGGAGGGTAAACCGGAAAGGAAATGTGGCTGTGGAAATGGGTGATAGCCAATGTCAAATTAGAGAAACGTTGTTTGTTTTTTGGGGAAGCAAAAGTAATGAGGTGTTCTCCCCACCTCATTTAAAACAGGTAATAAATGGATGACATTTTTATCTAGAGACTTCTTGGGAACTCCAGTAATTGCTCTGGTCAGAACAACTTCAGGTCAGCCTGAAAGGAGAGCAGGCCCATTTATTTACTCATGACAGCACTTGCACAATAGCGTTGAGAAAGCATGGTTTTTGGTAGCAGAGGTGGCAAAAAGGGCTTTGAGGTATTTTAAAGAGTAAGAGGAATGAGCACAGGGGTTGACAGCTCTAAAGGTGAGGGAATGGAAAGAAGTCAAGAATAACTTACACTTTCCAGGCTGTGGAACTGCAGATGGGAGAGATTTTCTATGGCACAAGGATTACTAAAAATGAATACAAAGTTTTTCAGAGTTTTTTTTTTTTTTGACAGGGGGAAGAAGAGAAGATAGTGGAGTTAAAAGTATGAATCCTGGGCTGAGCCCTGGTGGCGTAAGTGGTTGAGTGCGGGACTGCAGCCTGCAGGCTTGGCGGTTCGAATCCAGCGGTGGCTCTCAGGAGCGGCACTGGGTAGCGCCCATGACCAGAGGCAGTGATGCCGAAAACAACAACAACAAACAAACAAAAAGTTATGAATCCTGGAGTATAGACAACAGGGAAGTGAGTGAAGGGACACATTCGACAGTGTACGATATGAAAAAGTAATAATTTGTAAATTATTAAGGGTTCATGGGAGGGGTGTGGGGAGGGAGGGGAAATATGGGAGGCTGATATTGGGGGCCTAAGTGGAGGGAGGGTGTTTTGATAGTGATGATGGCAGCAAGTGTGCAAATGTGGTCTGCATACAATTGATGTATGTATTAATGGTGATGGGAGTTGTATGAGCCCCCAATAAAATGATTTATATAAAAAAGGAGGAGCAAAGAGGAGCTTATACTAAGATCTGAAGTAGAAAATTTTGGAAATGAAGATGGCAACATATATACAAATATGCTTGATACAAATGATGTATTCAATGTTATGGGTCCCTCCTGATAAAATTATTTAAGAAAAAAAAAGTGTCAGTCCTATTTCAGACATGCTGACCTAAGTAAACTAACCCCACTTTAGAGTGCAGCAGCTCTCCAGGTGAAAACGGGAAACATGAAGGAGGGCAATGGGGCGCACAGAAAGATCCGAAGAAAAAAATGTAGGTAAGGAGTTCCTGAGGAATCACACCGATGAAAGCCCTGAAGGATGAGACTGGACGTAGATTAGGAAGTCATGGCTAGGGAAGCTGGTTAAGGGAGATGGCGATGAAAAGCGAAGAAACCAAGGGCCAAGAATTTCACCAAGAACAGCGCGATCAATGAAGTCTTTAAATGGTGACTCAAGTACGCCCATTGTTTTAGCAATGGTGATCAGAATGGAAGTGTCTTTTTGGTGTGATAAGAGAGCTGACTGGAGTAAAAGGCAAAATAAATACAGTGAGGAACTGAGATCGTGGATACAGACGATTCTTAAAAAAACAAGCTCCAGTGAAGCAGCTATGGGCAAAGAACCTTCCATGAAAGAACGTAAACCGTGCAGCCACAGCACTAAAATCAGTAATGATATGGTAGAAAACCACACACACACAGATAGCGGAATAAAGCCTGCTGTACAATTCTGATTAAATATACCAAAATTATGACAAATCAAAGCACCACATTTTATGCAAATAATTTGGGCATTATAGATTTTATCTTTTCATGTATGAGCAAGTGGGATATGCAAAATGTATTGTAAAACTAAAATGAAAGTGGAAAGAATAACTCATTTCTGAAGGAAAAGACTTTCTTGGCTTAGAATAGATCAAAACAATGAAATTTTTCTATGTAAAGATGAAAAACTTGGGGCTGAGCCCTGGTGGCGTTAAGTGGTTGCATGCGGGACTGCGGTCAGCGGGCTTGGTGGTTCAAATCCAGCGGCGGCTCTCAGGAACAGTGCTGGGCAGCTCCCATGACCACCAGAGGCAGTGATGCCGCCCCCCCAAAGATGAAAAACTTAAATGATAAAAAAGAAAAATATCCAAAAAATAAAGACCAAACGTTGTGCCATCTAGTCATTTCCAACTCTTCAGCGACGCTCCATGACAGAGCAGAGCTGCCCCTGTGGGTTTCCTAGACTGTAGTTCCCAGGAGTAAAAAGCTGCATCCTTCTCCCTCAGAACCGAAGGTGGTTTCAAACTGCTGACCTTACAGTGAGCTGCCCTATGTGTAGTCCCCCATGCCACCGGGTTCTATCTAACATACAACTTACTAAAAAACAAAGTGAGAAAAAGATGTGAAACAAACTCTAGTTCTTTTGTTTGTTTGTTTTTTGGGGGGCATCACTGCCCTCTGGTGGGAGTGGAAGGCCCAGTCTTGCTCCTGGAGAGCTGCTGCTGGATTTGAATCACCAAGCCAGTGGCCGGAGCTCAGCCCGCTAATTCTTTTTTATATATAGAAGAGCCCCACTTAAACCAAGAAGAAAAATATTAGGAGTCCAATGGGTAAGCACGGAAAAAATGTTATACAGTAGTCAAATGTGGACTCTTTCAAGGAAAATATTAGTGGGATTACTAATGGAAATAATCTAATTCTTTTTTGACCGTTAAAGAATTTAAAATTAACTCAGTCCACAAAACGTAACTTTCCATTTGATTACAAGAAAACTGTATTCTTACAAGCATGTCATAGAATTTAAAAAAAAAATCACATTTAAATAGAAAACTTTTAAGATGACTATGAAAGGATACAGTACTATAATGTTTAACAATGGTTAAAGTATTCTCCTTTTTATTCTGTAAAACATTTTAAAGTTGCCAACCTTCCTTAGTATAAAGAGGTTAAACTTCTCATAACATGTACACAAACAAAAATTAAAGATATAATATGTGGTCTTAGAGGCCACGTGTTCTAATACAGTGCGCCCCTTGTCTCCATGGGTTCTGCATTTCCATATTCAATGAACCATGAATCAAAATGTATTTAGAAAAAATTTTAGAAAATAATTAAGTGGATAAGACAATTTTTCAAAGGCGAAGAGGAAATGGAAAGTGCTGTTTATATAACACTTACATTGGGTAGTAAATGAAATCTAGAGATGATTTTAAATATGCAGGGGGATGTGCACAGGTTATAAATTATTCCATGAATTCACTTAAGAGACTTGAGCATTCACAGATTTGGTTATTGGTACAGGTAGACTGGGGCAAGGGGAGCCCTTGAACCAAATCCCTGTGCCAAGGGACAACTGTATAAAAACAAAAAAGAGGGGGCTGAGCCCTGGTGTGTAGTGGTTGTATGCGGGACTGCGGCCTACAGGGTTGGCGGTTCAAATCCAGCAGCAGCTCTCTGGGAGCAAGGCTGGCCTTCCTACTTCCACCAGGGGGCAGTGATGCCCGTAAAAAAAAAGAGAGATCATATTCAATTTATATTCATATTGAGATAGGAAAATCCTATACAAGTCATATAATCTCAATATTTTCCTCCAAATCCAATTTCTATTTGGTACTAGTAGCTATTCTTCAACATTGACAATGTGGTATTTACTTGTCCCATAAAGAACTATGCTGCCATAAGACCATCCTTCCAGTGTAAACAGCTAGAAAACTTTATGGAACCACTTTTCAAACGTTGGTAATAAGCAACATAGGTCTGGGTGACCCCTAAAAGATGGGAAATTGAAAGCAAGGCTGACTCTCCAGACTGTGGACACACTCAAAGAGCGAGTTTTCAATGTGTTGCAGGGTGGGAGAATTCAAAGAAAGAGAGATTTGAGAGAGCCCAAAGTGATTAGAATTTACAGGACGAGGTACTAGGAAAAGAGAGTAAGTAGAGAGTCCCAGAGCTTTGCTGTTGTCCCTTAACAGAGGCTGAGAATGATCTGCCATGTGCGGGGGGTGGGAGGGAGGATGACTGTACAAGGCCGCACAGAGCGCCGTGGAAAGCAGTTCAGTTGAGGGAACTCAGAGGACCGGGTAGCAGCTTCAGCAAAGTCTTGCTAAGCGTTATCCAGTCAGCACTGCCCATGTACAACAGCACAAAAGCCTACGTGGTTCTACACTGTTCTCACAGTTGCTGTTTGAGTCACTTGCTGCAGTCACTGTGCCAATCCATCTTGGTGAAGGTCTTCATTGTTTCCATTGATCCTGGACTTTTCCAAGCATGCTTTCTCCAGGGACTCTGTCACTCCTAATAACATGTCCAACGTATGGGAGACAAAGTCTTGCTAGCCGCACTTCTAAGCATTCTAGCTGTACTTCTTCCAAGTCAAGATTTGTTTGTTGCTCTGGCAGTTCATGTTTCCCTTCAAAAACTTCCACCAATACCATCATCCAAATGCATCAATTCTTCTCTGATCCAGTTTTCATATGTGTGTGGAGCAACTGCAGACACAACAGCTTAGGTCTGATAATACTTTAGACCTCGAAGTGGCATTCTGCTCTTTAACAATTTAAAGCCATCTTTTGTAGCAGATCTTCCCAAGCAATTAATCTTTTGATTTCTTAACTGTTACTTCCACGACTATGCTGGTTGTAGATCCACATCAAATGATACTTTGACAACTTCAATATTCCCTTGCTTATCATGTTTTTGTTTTCTGGTTGTGGAGATTTTTAGTTTTCCTTACATTGAGGTGTCATCTATGCTAAAGGCTGCAGTCTGATTTTTAACAACAAATGCTGCAAGTTCTCTCCATTTCTGGCAAGCAGAGTTATGTTATCTTTAGAACTCAAGTTGCTAATGAGCCTTCAATCCTGCTGCTGCATTCTTCTTCATATAGCCCAGCTCCTCCAATTATTTGCACACCTTACATACTTAGTTTGGTGACAGAATGTAAGACTTACAAACACCATTCCTGATTAAGACCATGCAGTATCCCCTTGTTCTGTGAAAATGATGATTTATTGGTCTACGTGCAGGTTCTACATGACTACAATTAAATGTTCAGGATTCCCACGCTTCACAATGTGTTATGCCTTTGCATAGTCAGTGAAGTACATCTTTCTGACCCTCTACTTTTAGCTGATATCTAGCTGGCATCAGGAATGGTATCCCTCATATGACATCTTCTTCTGAATCTGGCTTGAATCTCTGTCAGTTCCCATCCAGGTACTGGATACAAATGCTTTTCAATTGTCTTCAGCAAAATTTACCTGTATATCAATGAAAATGCTTGATAAATGCTACATTTTGCAGGATCACCTTTCTTTGGAATGAACACAAATATGGATCTTTTCTAGTTAGGTGACGAGGTAGTTGTCTGCTAAAATGTTTTGATACAGATGAGTGCTTCCAGCATCACGCCTATTTGATTTGTTGAAACATCTCAAAAAGTATTTTGTCTATTCCTGAAGCAGTTTCTTTGGCAATACCTGCAATAAAACTTGGACTTAATTCAAGATAACTGATTCTTGATCATGTGCTACTATCCCCCAAATGGCTTAACACTGGCTAATTTTATTCAAACAGTGACTAAATGTATACCTTCCATATTCTTTTGATGCTTTCTGTGCCACTCAATAAGGACACTAGTAGACCTGCTAACCACAGACTTGGAATTCAAAACAATTGGGCCCCAAGAGAGAGAAAGAGGAGGCTATTCCTATAAAGATTTACATTCTCAGAAACTCTATCTAGGCCACCTAGGAGTTGGAAGTGACTCAATGGCAGTAGTTTTGGTTGCTGAGTGTCATTTAAATTTCAAAAGTACCCTTGTGTGGACCCCAACACTATACAGGGCTTCCAAGGTTGTAAATTTTTATGGGAGAAGAAAGCATCCTCTCTCTCCTGTGGACTAGCTGGTGGGTTTGAACCACTAACTTTGCAGCTGGCAGTCCAGCAAGTAATCCAGTATACCAGCAGGCCTCTTATTTTGCCCACAGAAACTATTCAGTACTGCAAGTTGAGGCTTGGACTTTTTTTTTTTTTTTAACCTTGAGTAATGCTTCTCTTCTAGTATTGTCATCCAGATTTTTGCGTGCTTAATTAAAATACTCTAGTCAAGCTGCCTTAGAAATCTTCAGTGTAACTCTTTAACTTCATCATTTCTACTGTTCACTTTAATCAACATTCAAGAGTAAGACTCAGAGTCTCTCTAACACTTATTTAGTCGTCTCTTCTGTTTTTATAGTCATCTTTTTCCTTTTTTCATGTATAATAATGTCTTTGATGTCATCCATAACTCTGGTCTTCGGTCATTAGTGGTCAATATATTAAACTTATTCTTGAGATGGTCTTTAAATTCAGGTGGGATATAATATATTTAAACTCATATTTCGGCTTGCAAGGAACTGTTTCAATTTTATTTACCCTCAACTTGAAATTACATATGACAAACTCATGGTCTGTAACACAGCAGGCCTCTAGCTTTCTTCTGATGATATCACACTTTTCCATTGTCTCTAAAAAATGTTTCTATTTAATTTCTATGCATACTATTAAGTGAGGTCCACATGCATACTACTATTGATGAAAAATGATAGTCTTATTCTGTTAAGACTCAGATTTGGATATTCAGGGGGCCTGGTTCTGTCTGATAGGATTCATGAGTCAGAATCACTCCATGATTACAGGAATTAGCCAGTCTGTATGGTGCAAGAAAGTAGTTATTTACTGAGAAAGAGCAGTGAGATTGTGTATTCCTATCAGACTACTGAGCTCAAATTCGACAAATTTAAATTGTTTTATAGGTCATTAATTGGGATCGGAAGAGATTCTATTTCTCAAAGAAATGAACCTCCTGGGAGAAATGCTGTGAGTGGAACTGGGTGTCTCTCCATCGATGCTGTCTTATAACAAAGCAACAATAACTCAACAGTAAGCTGTCAATGAAAAATACGATTTTCTCTATGGTAAATAAAGGTGTCGAGCAGCCTTATGAATAATTATTTTTATTTTTTTTTTCACTGCCTCTGGTGGTCGTGGGCGCTACCCAGTGCCGCTCCTGAGAGACGCCGCTGGATTTGAACCACCAAGCCCGCGGGCTGCAGTCCCCCACTCAACCACTGAGCCACCGGGGCTCAGCCTAATTATTTGTTTTAATGTGTTCTGTGGCAGCCTTGGGAGAGTTCATTAATCTTGATCAAATTATATAGACCCTTTCAACAATGATAGTTATACAAACTAACTTGTTCCCCAAATATTGAGCTTTTGCTACATGCCAGTCAGCAGACAAGTGCCTATTCTCATGGAGTCTACCTTCTAGAGGGTCAACACAGACCGAAACAAATAAACAAGTGAAACCCAAGAAATTATTTCTGATTGTTAATGTCACAGTTTTAAAACAAAAAGGATTATGTAATAAAGAGCAATAAGATGGTAGCATTAGAATGGTCCTAAAAATCCTTTGAGTTGTAATATCAATAACAAGAATCAACCATCTAAATATCTTAGTGACCTCAACATGATCGCTGAAGACAAAATGGGTGCATACGCAAAGGTGGTGAAGAAAGCTGATGGTGTGTAGTTATCAAAAGATATAGTGTCCAGGGTCTTAAAGGCCTGAAGTTAAACAGCCATCTAGCAGGGAAGCCAATAAGCCCACACAGAAGAAGCACACCAGCCAGTGTGATTCTGAGGTGTTGATGGGATTTAGGTATGGAAAGATGTGAAAGGGAGGGGGGAGGGTTGGAGTGGAGATGCAAAGCCCATCTTTAGACAATGGGACATCCCTCCACAGAAGGAGTACAAGGAAGGGACAATTCAACCAGGATACAGCACATACCATCAACAAAATACACACCATTCCTCTAGTTCCTGAATGCTTCCTCCTGCCTCCTCACCCCCACTACTATCACCCAGTTCTATCTTACAAATCTGGCTAGACCAAAGTACACACATTGGTACAGATAAGAGTTTTCCACACATGCAATTCTGGACAGATAAAACCTTCAGGGCAGTAGTGGAAATAGCAAAATCATGAGGGTGGGGGTTGGTGGGGGCAGAGGGTGGGGAAGTAAAGGGGAACCCATCAGAAGGCTGGATAAATAGCTGTGTTAGTTACATAACCTCTTGTTCATTTCAGACTAGGGAGTGAATGGGTGAAGTTTAGCCTGTCAATCAGGCTGCAGTTTGATGACCTCATCTGGAGGTGCTAAGGAGATAACTAGCTTGCTGGAGTCAGGACACAGCTCACTACCTGGGGGTCATTCCTGCTGACAAGACACAGGGAGCTATGCTAGTGCCCTGGAGCTGGAGGAGCCATGGAGAGGCCCTTGCCAGCTCACACCACTGCATTGAAATGCTCACACCACCACTGGATCCACAAGACTTTCCACCCAGTGGCGCCTGTGACCTTCCTGCATTCGGCGTCAATGCATGCATTTTGTGAGTTTGAAGATTTTATAAACTGGTACGAGCTAATATTGGACTTATGGACTTGATCTAGACTGGGCTGAGTTGTTTTCTCAATATATAATAAAGCTCTTTTTTACATACGTGAGTGTCTATGAATTTGTTTCTCTAGACCATCGTTTCCCAAAGTGGGTGCCACTGCCCTCTGGTGGTGTGTGGAATGATCTAAGGGCATTGTAAGAGCAGATAGCTACACTTTATCCTGGACTCTGGTCTGGAGTACAAAAGGTGTTCACTGTTAAGGAAGTCATGAAGAATTTTTGTTTGTTTGTTTGTTCTTTTGTGGGCATCACTGCCTCTGGTAGTCGTGGGCGCTACCCAGTGCTACTCCTGAGAGCCACCGCTGGATTTGAACCGTTAAGCCCGCGGGCTGCAGTCCCGTACTCAACCACTTATGCCACCCGGTAAGCCCGAGGAAATTTTTTTTTTTTTAAGAGGACAGTTGATCATATAAGTTTAGGAACCTCTGCTCTAGACAATCCAGACTAACACAATAGCCCACACCCTAGGGGGACAAATAACAGAAAGGTGGGTGAAGGGAGACAATGGACAGTGTAAGACATGAAATAACAATAATATATAATTGATCAGAGATTCATGAGGGTGGAAAGGTGGGGGTTGGAGGGGAAAAAGGAGCTGATACCAAGGACTCAAGCAGAAAGAAAATGTTTTGGGAATGTTGAAGGCAACATGTACAAGTGTGCTTAATACAATTGAATGATGGATTGTAATAAGGTTTGTTAGAGCCCCCCACTAAAATGGTTAATAAGTAAATATCTGAGTGAATAGTTTTTCAAATAAGAAACAATAATTATCAAGGCCTTCTCTATTGCTATCATCAAGTTTGCCCCATTCATGCACAGTGGGAAAAAACTGCCCAATCCTGTACTGCCCTGGACCGTTAATTTTTACAAACGGATTCTCCGAAGAAGACCTCCAGACTTTTATTACTATCTCCCTTTAGTCTGAAAACTACTCTGAATATTGCTTAACACCATAGAAACGTACATGCTTCCACTTACTATGCATGAAGTGCGTTGGCCAGGTATCGAACCAAGTTGACAGGCAAGAATTCTACCACAGATCAACCACTGCCCTTTGCACCTCGCCAAAGCTTAGCCCAGACATATCTGGCCAGTTTGAGCAGTAGTACATACGTGTGGCAGAAGGATGACAAGCGAGGGTAAGAAAGGCGCCATGATGAACTGAGAAGTACTAGGAGGAAGGGGAATAGAATGAGGATATGTGGGCTTGGAAACCTAATAGAATGAAATCTGGACTATATCACAGAGTGAAAGCTGTGGGGATGGAAAGTACATGAGTTTGAAAGTTGAGCCAAGAGTATTTGCTGATTTGCAGGTAGCAAGAGAAAGAGGAGAATAAATATTTTTCATTGTTTCTCAATAAGGTGCACTCAGTTTTCTTGTTCTAAGTGTTAAAACAATGTCTTAAAAGCATGCTAAATAAGGTGTGATAACATTAATCTTACTTAATTAGAACTTCTAAATGTAAACTCTGAAACAGGATTAATGGAAATTCTTCAATGGACATTCACTAAATACACCACAAAGCACCACAAATTCTATGCAAATGTTAGTTAACTGATCCTAATAAAGGTAGCAAAGAAACAATTCTATGACATTTATTTCTGGACTCAAAAGCTGTGTGGTCTAGCTTTTGACACTAGTCACATAAAGCTATTTAAAACTTAATTAAAATTCAATCGAATGTCAAGATTCAGTTACTGAACTGCACGAGCCCTATTTCAAATGCTCTTTGCGGAGCCCTGGGGTACAGTGGGTTACATATACGATTAGATGCTAACGGCAAGGTCAGTTGTTTGACTCCATCACCCCCGTGTGTGGACGCTAAGGCCTTCCAGCCCTTCGTAGGTTGCCATGAATCACAGCATTGACTCAGCGGTGGTAGTCTCAGAAGACAAGGAGCTCTGTTGGTAGTGTCAGGTACACATTGGACTGCTAACCATCATCTCATAGATTGTCTGTTCCTGTAAAGATTCAGAACCTCAGAACTATATGGCTTAAGTGGTTATGTACGGAAATAAGGGCTTTATTCCAAAGCAAACCCACTGTCCTGGAGCTAATGCTGACTCACAGGGACCTCTGAACCGGCTGTGGGAGTTGGCGGCCCGGTCATTCTGCTGAAGCGCTGCTGTCGACTGCAAACTGCCACCACAGGATCACAGCCCAGCGTGAATCACTGCAACCAGGGCGCCTTCAGGCTTTATGAGAGTTCCCAAATAAGGCAAAGAAGATATCCAAGTGGAAAAGCAGATATTTGAAGAATGATGATGGCAGCAGGCAAGTGAAGGTGCTTGGCACAATATATGTATTGATGTATTGTGAAAAGTCATGTATGAACCCCCAATAAAATGATAGAAGATATCCAAGCAGTACACAAAGGCGAAATCCAGTGCCCCCCCCCCTCAAAAAGTCAACAAAATAGTTTTTACAGACTTATAATGGTTTCCAGAGATGGGAAGAGAAGGGAGGATGGGAAGTCACAGGCTGGAAGGTAGACAAGTATTAACTTGGGAGAAAGGGAAGGTGATATAGCCTAAGGAGGAGATAAGAAAAAATATGGAGGCAAAACACTGGGAGGTTTGCCAAAGTTAACGCAACAGAGGAAACACTATTACAAACTCAATCCTGAAATAGTGATCTGCAAGTTGATGCTTGGACATATAGGCTAAAGAGGTATAGCAGAGAGAAGTATGCTCACAAAAATATATACAGCTTTGACAGAGAATATTTGTATATGCGTATCAACATTGGATACAAGTATATCAGGAATGTGATAGAGTGTACAGTGGAACAAAGCTTTGAAAATTGCTTAGACATACTTGAACACTCGAATGAGATGCTGGATTTGGGTGATCAGGACGATAGTCGTGCACACACCAGGGTTAATTGGCGAAACATGATTCTTAAAGACCATAACCTACAGCCTACTTTGATGAATATCAATTGTGGTCTGAAAAGCTTGTTAGCAGCTATCTAAAATGCAACTTTCGGTCTCTCCTCATCCAGGGAAAAGAAGACAAATGACAATTAAAAGTTATATGCAAATAATTATTCCAAAGGACTTAATATCCCAAATATCAGTTTGAGACCACCACAACTAGTTGGTGGTCAGCTACTACCACCAACTGCTTTGGAAAGAATCACATTAGAAGATCTTGGATTGGGAAGTGTGGGGTGGGGTGGGTAGAACAAAATTCAAATTCATGAAAGAGTCCAAATGTACTGGTAGGACCCTTAGTTCAGGTCTGAAACTGAACTCACCGTTGTGTTAGAATAATTAACCATTTAAGATCATAAGGGAAGTATTTAAGTAAGGACAAAGTTTCGAGGATTAGGAAAGAAGGAAGAATAAAAATAGGAAACACAAAGAAGTGGGGTAACGGGCAGTACATTGAGGGATTGCCATGTGTCAGGACAAATGTGTATGAGTCGTTGAATATGAAAGCATTAGCTGCCCTGTAAGCCTTCACCTAATTCACAATAAAAAGTATTAGAAATTAAACATGCACCTGGAGTATTTGTAAAAGTGCTAAGTGTCCCAGAATAGTAAGTATTCGTTGGCCTTAAGGCAGATAGATTGAATGATACTAAAACTGGTAAAAGTGAGAGTTGGAAGAGAATTTTTAAAAAAGTGCAAGTATACCTCTACTTCGCCTATAAAATTTTATTACTACATATACTCTAACAGTTACTAAAGCAACTTAAGGTAGCCACTACGCAAGGCTTTTTTAACTTGGGAGTCATAAAAACCAAACCTATTACCCCTGAGTTGAGCTGACTCAAAGGGACCCCTGGCTTCGTTCGGACAAGGCAGAGCTGGCCCTGTGAGTTTCTGAGACGAACTGTTCACAGTAGAAAATCCAACCACATTCACTTCTATCCAGTCAATTGACTCACAGCGAACCCCCTGTAGGTTTCCGCAACTGTCACCTTGTTGGGAGTAAAAGGCCCAGTCTTTCTCCTGAGGAGCTGCCGGTGGCTTCAAACGGGCAGCCATGCAATTGCAGTCCAGTAAGTAACCACCACACCACCAAGGCTTCTAACAATGGCAGAAAACTCTGTCTTTCTGCACTCCACTGGGTTGGAGGTTCAAATCCAGTAGCAAGGCTTTGCAGGAGCAAGGCTGTGCCTCCTCCAACCACCAGAGGTAGTGATACCAAAAAAACAAAAACAAAAAAAACACCAAAAACTCCATCTTTGTCCTGCAGAGCGGCTGGTGTTTTTGAAGTGCTAGCCTCGCAGACTGTAGCCCAATGCATAACCATGGTGCCAGCAGGGCCACGGACATACAAGTTTTGGGTAGTTGCACAGAAGTGCAATATGATCATGAAACAAAAATCTAGGTGATATGCACCAAATTAACACCAATCTTTGTCTCGGTAGCAAGAATTCATTCAGTGACACTGATTTTTTTCTAGCATGTGTGTCAGTTGGCCCACATGCCATATACTGTATATACATTTGAGTATAAGTATCAGCTGAGGCACTTAATTTTATCACAAAAATGCATTAAAAATATGCTGAAAAACTTGGCTTATACATGCACGTCAGTTGTTCAGTTAACTATGAGTCTCCAACCTCATCTAGACCAATTTATAGCCTCAACCACCTCTCTTATTAGGTAAAAAGGAAAAAGAATGGCTCCCTATGTGCAAATCTGGAGACATATACACAGTACTAGAGTGATGGAGCCATGTTACTTGTATACAATCTGGAGCTACATTATCTCCTATCTGTTTAAAGCAGACATAGAATTAGGATAGATGTTTTATGGGCTAACAATGAACCAGCAAGAATCCCAGTGGCATAGTTCACACCAGAGGGTAGCAGTTTGAAACCACTAGATGGCCCTTTGTAGAAAGGTAAGGCTTTTTATTCCTGTAAAGATTTAGTTTAGAAACTCACAGGGGCTATTGTCTGTCCTATTGGGTCACAAGAATCTGAAATTCTGGTAGGAAAGACGTCATATCTGTCAGACTCATTACTAAATTCACAAAGATGAACAAATTATTTGTCACATGGCCCATCACAGTAGGTATTTATAGCATTGTTAAATGAATGAATGAAAAGGCAGAGGAGAACATTAAACCAGGATTTTAACAATAACCTCATGAAAAGGGCTGCTATCAACCCCTTTCAACATAATGCTGGTAGTATATATATTGAAAAAGGAAGGGTGCTGATCTTGGAGAAAATGATGTATGATGAGAATATTATTTGATCATTGAGTTTGTTTCGTTTCTATAAAAGAAGACTAATTACTGGCCTAATTCAGAGTCACTGGGAGGATCAAATGAGGGAGTAGAGGTGAAGTATTAACTATTAGTATTACATAAGATATTACTGTGGTGGATTTTTATACTCTCCTTTGATTTTTCTTCAAAGTATGAGTTTAATCGTAAGGATTGTTGGAATATCCAGCTACAGAAAAAGTAAATAGGACATGGAGCAGGGGAAGGAGAAAGAAAATGAGGATCCCGGGTTAAAATATGGTCTCAGAATGACAGTAAAATTCGGATGCTTACTCTGCTGAGTCTGCCCTGCTTGCTAGCTGCACACGCCCACCCCCACCCCGCAGGCTATGGTGTGGTTCTTTTAGGTGAATCAAGTTCACTCCTCTGGAGGAGCTGTCAAGTTATGATCACCCTCCCCCTTGCCCCCTCCAACGAACACTCCCACTTTGGGATTGGCCCACTTGATCTATTCCTGCCAGAAAATGGCTGTCAAAGGTTTCTTTTAGTAGCTTTCTCACTCCTAAGAAGTACTTATCGAGCGCACCCCTCCTCTCCCGAAAACGACCAATTTCAAAGAGGCAGCGACGAACCAGAAAACCAGGGCTACATTTTCTTTCTCCCGTGACTCGCAGGCCTCGGCCTCAAGCCTCAGCTATTCCATCTGTAAAACGAGCAAGGACGCTGCCGCCCACGGTCCATCCACCACCACCGGGGCCATGAACGAGTCCTGCAAGGCGTCAGGGATGGGGCCTGACAACTACGGTTCACGATGGCCTCTGGTCTCGCCGAGTTGGAACTGACACACTGCGAGCGGACCGGTAGCGCCTGTTCGGAATCGATTCCGGGGTGCGGGAAGGCGGGCGAAGCCGCGTTCTGAGAATGGGCGTGGGGGTGGGTGGGGGTGGAGGAAGGGCTCAGGAAGCGCATACCTGTTGTTCCGGATGCTGACCAGCACGCACAGGACCAGCTCCAAGTAGGTGCGCAGCACTTCCAGCCAGCGGGCCGACAGCTGCAAGGCCTCCACCTCGTCCCCGCCGAGCCCGGCGTCCGCGCCGTCGCCGCCGCTCGAGTAATTCTCGGCGGTGAACTCAACGCGCAGCTCCCGCACGAACCAGCCGCACTTGCGCATGAGGAATTCGAGCCGGGGCTGCTCGGCGGGAGAGACGCGGAGGCTGATGCGGAGCTGCGGCCAGAGCGCCGGGTAGAAGAGGCACTCCCGCCAGTGGGAGCAGGAGGCCGAGGCCCGCAGCCGGTCCGGCGCGGACAGGAAGGAAAAGATGTGCACGATCAGCTCGCTGGGAAGCGACGCGGCGCCGGCCGCCTGCCCGCACAGAGCCATTCGGCCTCGCCGCCGGCTGCCGCCTCTCGGTCGCCCCCGCAGCCCTCGGAGCAGCCCCGGCAGCCGCTGCCGCCGCCCCCGCAGCCGCTGCCGCCGCCCCCGCCCCACCCGGGCGGCCCCCGCTCGGGTTCGAGCTCCCGGCGGTCGGGGCTGCGGCACTGACAAGAACAACAACATCAATGACAAGGAAGAAGTGGGCGGAACCGTCGTGGGCCTGGACGGAACCAAGTGGAGGAGCGGGAGAGGAGAGGGGGAAAAGTTTCTGCAGGGGCGGCTTCCAGCCATCTTGCCTGGGACCGCTCACGTCCTACTCAGCCTGTGACCGAGAAGATTTTACGTTAAGGATATTCAAAACCCTTGAGTCTACTGTTGATGGGCTCGAACCAGCGACATGGGTGGTAAAGAACACCAGCCCACCCGCGCTGGGAATCCGAGACAGAGCAGTGGTATGCGCCGAGTTTGACGTCCCTGAGGTGGGAGGAGCCTGGCGTTGACGGGCGCAACTTCCGGGAGCGTGCCGCTGGTGGCCGGTAAGAAAAGGAAGACGCAGCACGTGACGTCTGACGCACACAGGCCGGCCTGGTTCCCGCTCTAGGTGACCCCTCCCTCTTCACCGTGGTGGCTGCGCGGGTCCTGCTCTAGTCATCAGCCAATGGAAGTGGTGGAACTCGAACTTTAAGTGTCACCATACAGGGCTTTTCTCATTCGTTCCAGCGCCCACAGCACAGGTCGGCAAACTGTGGCTCGCGAGCCACGTGCGGCTCTTTCAGTGTGAACGTGCAACTCTGAAGTAGCATTGAAAACATTTGAAGGTTATGATTTCAGATCATGGTGATTTCCTTTGTTTGAAAAGACATACGTAAGGCTCTTGAGGGATTTTAAAGTTGTTAGGAGCGACAGGGTGGCCTCTTCGGTCTTTTAAGAGTTTGCCGACCCGTCCCGTCCCCTGTGGAGAATTTTGCCAAGTACGGCGCCAAGGAGAGGGAGTGGGCGGGCTCGAGGTCTGCCCGGGAGATGTGGGCGGGGCCAAGGGGCCGGCGGAAGCTGGAAGTGGATCTTCCTCCCTTGACCCGCCTCTGCGTGTGGCACGTCTACGCACACGCTGGCGTGTGAGGCAGGAACGAGAACAGCGCCACTCTTTGGATTTAGTGTGAGAAAAGGTCGAGGAACCTTAGCTCTGCGCCACTTCAGCCTTGAGGGAGAATGTTAGTTCCAAGTAGACAGTTGGAGGGGACTGCTTGACACGCCGCTGGTGATGGATGGTAAACGCCTTCTTCTAAGTCGTTCGTAACCCATACTTTGAGAGCTGTGTTTGGAATAACAAACCTATGGATTGTTAACTCCAGCCCTGAGGTCAGGGAAGTCAGGATTCAGTGATTTATGTACTAAATGAGGATTGCTTTAATAGGGCTTTCCCTTCAAAACCTCAACTGTAATCTCGGGACAACCTTTTTGCTTTTGTTGCAAACCCCAGGAAGCTGTTTTGTCCCATCATGTTGGAGGACAAACTCCATTTATGCCGCTTTTGGTGATTTGGATGTACCAGATTGCAAAACAAATTTGAGTTGCTTCTCTTGGTCACTGTATTTGTAAAACTATCATACTGGGCTGAGCCCTGTCGGCGTAAGTGGTTGAGTGCAGGACTGCAGCCTGCGGGCTTGGCGGTTCAAATCCAGCAGCGCCTCTCAGGAGCAGCGCTGGGTAGCTCCCACGACCACCAGAGGGCAGTGATGCTCACCCCCCTCCCCCCAAATTAAATAAATAAAATCCTCTTTCTTCCTTAAAAAAAACTATCATACTATTGATAGGGCACTTTTCTGATGCCTGTTTGCAAGAGTTATTTCTGTGTAGTTAGTAATACTTAACGAACATTTAGTAGAGATAGTGAACTAGGAAGTTGAGACCTGGACTTTAATTTTTTATTTACCAAACTCATTGAAAAATTTTGAAACGAACCATAGACATGAATTACTTTTAAATACTTAGTAGCCACCTCTATGAAAGCATATTCCCATGTGACAATATATGTAGCAAAATATATTTTGCAAATATATTTTTATTTATATTTATAAATATATTTTGCAAAATAAGTAATTTTACTTATTTTAATTTTTAAGTAATTTTAATGTCTGTTCAGTTGTATCCAATTATACTCACTATGCCTTGTACACATTTGCTTTGTGCAAACCTGATTCAAATGAGAGCCACACTTGCATTTTGTTATCTATCTCAATTTTGGTAATCGAGAATAAACGGAAACCAAACTCATTGCCTAGAGTCAATGATGACTTGCACCAAACCCAGAGGATAGAGTAAAATTGCCCTTGTTTGTTCCTGAGGCTATAAATTTCCGTAAGAACAGAAAGGCACATCTTGTTCCTGCGGACCTCTCGTGGGTTTGAACTGTCTAGATTGCAGTTAGCATCCTAACGTGTCTCCCCTTCAGTCACCTCAAATTCACTATCAAGTCATTTCCGACTCAGTGACTATGTAGGCTAGAGTAGAACTGCTTTTTTCTTTTCCTTTAAAAAGTCATTTAATTGGGGGCTTGTACAACTCTTATCACAATCCATACATACATCCACTGTGTGCAAAGCACATTTGTTGCCATCATTCTCAAAACATTTTCTATCTAAGCCCTTAGTCTTAGCTCCTCCTTTGCCACCCTTCCCCGCCCCCCTTCCCTCTCCATGAACCCTTGATAATTTATAAATTATTATTATTTAGTCATATCGAACACAGTCTGATGGTTCTTTTTGTGCACTTCGCTGTTGTCCAAACCCAGGGAGGAGGTTATATGTAGATCCTTATAATTGGTTCCCCCTTTCTACTCCACCTTCCCTCCATCCTCCTGGAGTTGCCACTCTCCCCACTGGTCATGAAGGGATCATCTGTCATAGATTCCCCACGTTTCTATTTCCCATTTGTACCAGTGTACATCCTCAGGTCTTACCAGATTTTTAAGGTAGAATTCAGATCATGAGAATGGAAGGGAGGAAGCATTGAGAAACTAGAGGAAAGTTGCACATTTCTTCGTTGTTACACTGTCCCCTGACTGGCTTGTCTTCCCCCCATGACCCTTTTTCTTTCTTTCTCCCCACCCTGCCATGACCCTTTTGTAAGGGGATGTCACTTCCCCTGCAAATGGACCTTGGGTCCCCAATCTGTACTCCCTTTCATTTATAATGATATAATTTTTAGTTCTCTGATACCTTCAGCACCTCTTGTTCACACAGAGTGGTGTGCTTCTTTCATGTGTGCTTTGTTGCTTCTGAGCTAGATGGCCGCTTGTTTACTTTCCAGCCTTTAAGACCCCAGATGCTATGACTTTTGATAGCTGGCCACCATCAGCTTTCTTTACCACAATTGCTTATGCACACCTTTGTCTTCAGCGATCATACCAAGACGGTGGGCATGCAATGATAGGATTTTTGATCTTTAATGCCTGACAACTGCTTCCATTGATACCTGGTGGTTCCATAGGCTGGTGTGCTGCTTCCGTGTGGACTTTGTTACTTCAGAGCTATGTGGCCACTTGTGTACCTTCAAGCCTTTAAGAACCCAGATGCTATATTTTTGATAGCCAGGCACCGTCAGCTTTCTTTACCACTTTTGCTTGTGCACACATTTGTCTTCAGTGATTGTGCCCTGACCTACTTCTGTTGACATCCAAGTTTATAGTCATTTGCCATGTGTAGCAAGAGGCTAAATTTGGCATATATTTAGGGGACACAGCTTGGAAGAAATCTGTTTCCCATAATTCCCCCTTTTGTTTTCTATATAAAATTTAAAAGCGTTCCAGGGGCGAAGTGGTTATTTTCTATACATTGAAAGCTGTCAAGGAAAACAATAGACAAATTAATATAACCAACAAGTCAGGCTTATGGTAAACATTTTGAATTCAGGCATAGGGGATAAATCTTCCTATGCCCTACTGCTGTTGGGGATTGGTATGAGAGGTGGTTAGAAATAGAGGCAATAGGAATGTCTGTTTTTACAGGGAGATAACATGAATCATTTGCTTACCATAAGGCAGCATGGTTTGAAGGAGAGAAACTGGGGAAAAAATAGACTACTGTCGGAAAATGTACTCAGACTATATCTCCAACTACCACTCTTCCTGCCATGGAATGCAAGTCTTCCCGATTCCTTCCAAACCAATCAGGGACTAAGTCCCCGTATTATTTCCTTCAGTGTTAGGTTTTCCGAATTTAACCCTTCTGTATTATGTTTAAGATTTAATAGTGTCATGGAGGCCCCATGGTCTCTCTTCATATCTCTTAACTTCCTATAGAAGTAACATGAGACTGCGAGCATCAACACTATGATGATAACACAGTCAGATTGGAATTTAAGCTATGTGAAATACTTGGAGCCCAGACTGTCAGGATCTAATCCTCCCAGGCCATTCACCAATTGTTTATCATATTGTAGCCAGGAGACACCTCGAGCATGCCTTTGAAAGTATACAAATTATCCTTTTTAACATCTAACAAAATGTTTCCCTTAATCACTTGCAAATGTTTTCTAATCCCAATCAAGTAATGTCTTATTATATGGATGTGGAGTTATAAAAACTCAGTTACATTCCAATCACATTTTAACATTAATTGATGTTGCAAGTCCATGATTTGGTCTCACAAACACTGGACAGTTTGCTGCAGCTCCTCTACTCCCCAACCCCCCAGCCCCACCCCAGTTCATCAGTCACCTTTGCCTGAGTGGCCCAGAGCTGATGTGTGCTCACTTGCCACTTCTGCACAAGATGTTCGGGTTTGATACTTGATAGAGTTCTCCCAGCGACAGCAACAGTGGTGGCGATAGCTTTAAGTCTGATTGTAGCTGTAATTAACATTCTCACAAATCGGCGAGGTCTTTTCAGCCTCTCAGACATCACTTGCATCACGAAGGACGATTCTGGACTACTCTCCCATCTGCGCTTCATCTCCAGCGGGATCCTGCTCTTTAGGATGAGGATGCTGTCTTTCGAAAAGATTATGAGCAGAACCTCAAATTGCAAGTGAACAATTTACAATTATGGCAAGTGGCACTGAAAGTTTCATTTATACTGACGTTTCCTACAGCAAGCACAATGCAGCTTTACAAATGAGACTATGCATTGAGTCTCAATCTTGTGAAAGGCATAAGTATAGCCAGAGTGATGACTGGTGCCAGTAATGCTTCCTGTGTAGCCTGTTCATGGATTAGTGGCAAGTGGTCATTTCCACAGGTCCCACTGTTTAGGTCCTGTTATAGGCTTTGGTAACCTGGGGCAGGGAGGTGCAAGGCCTCCTTCATGCCAGGCCATTAACTTTGGCCTCGTAGTGGCAATGCCATAAGTGGTCTTTTGCAACTCACAATTACTGACATAACCACATGAGGTGATGTTGAATTCCTCTGAGCAGTTAGTTAGAAACTTTCCGTGGGAGCCCTAATCAATAATCATTGTCATTAATGATCAGTGTCATTTTTAATACCTTTCCATGTGCCCCCTGACATATGAACCATCTGAGTCTGTCAGCAATGATGTGCTGATAACTCATAACTTTACAGGTTTCTAGTGGGTTTTTTTTAAAGAATATTATGGGGAGCTCTTACAGCTCTTATAACATTCAATACATTCTTTGTATCAAACACATTTGTACACATGTTGTCATCTTCATTTCCGAATATTTTCTATTTGAGTCCTTGGTATAAGTTTCTCTTTCCCCCTCCTTTTTTTTTTTTTAAATCATTCCACTGGGGGCCCATACCACTCCCATCATGATCAACACACACGTCAATTGTATGCATACCACATTTGTACCCCTGTTGCCATCATCACCCCTGAAACATCCTCCCTCCACTTAGGCCCCTAGTACCAGCTCCCCATATTTCCCTTTCCTCCTCTCTCCCCCTCCCCCATGAACCCTTAATAATTTACACTTTATTACTTTTTGATATTGTACTCAGTCCGCTGTGTTCCTTCACCCACTTCCACGCCGTCTATATTCCAGAGAGATCATATGTAGATTCTTACAATTGGTTACCCCCCTCCACTCCACTCTCCTGGTATCACCACATCCACCACTGGTCCCGAAAGGATCATCTGTCCTGAATTCCCCATGTTTCCGACTGCAGTGTACTACTGGTCTAGCCGGGTTTGCAAGGTAGAACTGGGATCATGATAGTGGGTGGAAGGAAGCATTTGCATACCTCATTGTTGGCACACTGTACTTTGCTGCCTGTAACCCCTCTGTTAGGGGGTGCTGCTTCAACTATTGATGGGTTTTAGGTCCCCACTGAGGACTCCCTCTTCTTTACAGTGATACAATTTTTAGTTCTTTGATGCTTGACACCTGCTCCTTTCAACACCTTGTGATCACATAGACTGGTGTGCTTCTTCCATGTGGGCTTTGTTGCTTCTGAGCTAGATGGCTGCCTCTTTACTTTCAAGCCTTTAAGACCTCAGATGCTATATCTTTTGATAGCCGGACACCATCAGCCATCTTCACCAGCATCCATTTGTCGTCAGCAGTCATATTAGGGAGGTAAACATGTAATGTTATGATTTTTAGCTCTTAAGCTTTGCTTATGCACATATTTGTTTTCGGTGATTGTGTCAGGAAGGTGAGCATCATGGAATGCCAATTTAATAGAACAAAATGTTCTTGCATTGAGGAAGTACTTGAGTGGAGGTCCAATGTCCATCTGCTGTCCTAATACTAATCCTATAAGTATATGCACGTTATTCTATTTCCCCATCATCCTATATAAATATACTTACCTATGTAATGCCTGTATTTGGACCTCTATATATGCCCTTTATCACTCAATTATTTCTTCTATTTCCTTTTACTTTCCTCTTGTTGCACTATCATGCTCAGCCTCCATTTGGGTTATAGTATTTTCTCTCTGTTACATTACTCTTGATCAATCCCTGTTGTGCGTCTCACGCCCACCTTGTCACTGATTTTGAATACCTTATTATTCCCTTGGTTCCCTGGACTAGTCAACACCATTGCCTTTCCCCCTCCTCCCTATCTCCCATGTTTCCCTCCCCCCCCATCATTTTTGCCTCCACACTGTTCATTCAGCCTATCTTATCTAGATAGACCTGGAGAGTTCAAAATACAAAAAACACATGCATCCTAAGATGAATCAACCTAAGAAACTAAAATGATGATAACAAAGAAGCCCAAATGTCCAATATATATATAGTGTAAATATATATAAATATACATGCATAAATGTATATAAATATATATGCAGTATATATGAAAAAAAAGCCCTGTAAATAGTTCAGGGTCTGTTTGTTGATCTCCAGGAGTGTCCCCCGTCAAAGTTGAGTCAGATGGGGTGGCACACCCTGGCCCCAAAATATATCCTTGGCACTCCATCTGGAACTCCATGCTCTGTTGCACACCCTTAGATTTTTGCCATGGTGTGGTTGGGCATAATTCCAATCCCGTTTCTTCACTGTTGTCCCCACAGAGCCTTGGGTCAGGGAGGAAAGCCATATTTATTAGTGGGGCCAGTCATATGGTCCTCTCTGTGCATCGGCTGCTCTGAGTGGAAATATCATCCTAAAGGCTTGGTGGGCCAGGATGCACTCCATTTCTCTCTTCCTCCCCCTTCATTTGTTCTCCTGTACTCTGATCAGGAATATCTTGCTCCAAGCTGGAGCTTCAGTGCTGTCCTCCAAAGCAAACTCTCCTGGGGGGAGGCAGACTGCCCCCGTAGTTGGGATTGGGCATTCAGACCCCTCCACTGGTTCCCTACTCCATTGCATCATGCTGCTTTCACACCCGTGAACACCGAATTTAAGTTTGGTCCCTCTTTTCCTGTGGAGATAGGAAAAATATGCTCCCCTTGGGTGGTTACTACCCCATTCCCTCTCTACACAGCACCACCTGCCCCCCTGCCCCCCCCCATCCTAGTTGGCTACGATATGTAGCCCTGGAATTAGTCTGGCCCCTGCTGTACTACCTGGGTTTCCCCCCAGGATTTTCTGTATACAGTCACTTTTTCCCAATGCCCCTTTTGCATTTTTAAAATTATTATTAAGCTTACCTCAGTGGACTCATGTTGTACATGTCTTTTTGCGCTTCGCTAACTTTACTTAGCTTAATTTCCTCCAGTTCTTCCCATGTGGTGATGTGCTTCATGCGTTCATCACTGCTTTTCAGTGATGCATAGTTCTCCATTGTATGTATATACCACAGTTCTTTAATCCATTGGCCAGTTGATGGAAATTTGAACTGCTTCTAAACTCCTTGTGATTGTGAACTGTGCTGCGATGAACATTGGGGCACGGATGCCTGGTCGTGGATTCTCGTTTGCCTCTTCTGGGCATATGCCCAGTAGGGGGATTGCTGGGTCATATGGTAGCTCAATTTCCATCTGTTTTAGATAGCTCCAAATTGATTTCCATAGTGGCTGTACATACCCACAGGTCCCCCAGCAGTGGATAAGAGTGCCTATCTCCCCATAGCTTCTCCAACACTTGCTGCTTTCTGATTTTTTGAATTGGGCTATCCTTGAGGGTGGTAGGTGGTATCTCATTGTTGTTTTGATTTGCATTGCTCTTATAGCTAATGATTGGGAACATTTTCTCATATTGTTATTGGCCATTTGGATTTCTGCCTCTGTGAAACTTCTGTTCAGGTCCTTTGCCCACCTCCTCAGTGGGCAGTTAGTTTTGCTTTTTTTTTTTAACTATTAGGTATTGTGGATTTTAGTAATAAGGCCTTTATTTGATTTGTCATTGCTAAAGATGTTTTCCCAGTCCGTCTGCTCTCTTATTACTCTCTTGGTGAATTCTTTCGATGCGCACAGGTGTTTTATATACAGCATATCCCACTTGTCTATTGTTGCCTCCTCTGTGTTTGTGTCCTTCCCTATTTCTGATAGCCTATGTAATCCCCGTGCCAGTCTGCTCAGGTTGGTACCAGTTCTCTTATTAATGGCCCTACTAGTTTGGGGTTTTACTTCGAGATTTGTGATCCAACATGAGTTTATTCTAGTGCATGGAATGAGGTAAGGATCTTGCTTCATTTTTTTTTTAAAGGCAGATAATCTATTTTTTCCAGTACCACTTGTTGAAAAGGGCATCTGTTTCCTATTTGATATTTTTGGGGCCCTTATCAAAGATCAGTTGTCTGTATGCTGATGTTTCTATTTCTGGGTTTTTAGTTAATTTCAATTGGTGTGTGTATCTATCATTATGCCAATACCATGCTGTTATGACCACTGTGGCTGTATACTATGTGTTAAAGTCAGGTAAAGCAAGCCCTCCCATGGTGTCCTTCTTCTTGGGGAGTTTTCTGCTAATTCTGGACTTCTTCCTTCCCCATATGAAGTTGTTAATCATTTTTTCCATTTCTTTGAAGAAAGATGAGGGTAATTGTATCGGTATTGCATTAAATTTAAATAATACCCTGGGTTGAACTGACATTTTTACTATATTGAGTCTTCCGATCCACGACCATGGAATATTCTTGCATTTGTTTGAGGTCACTCTTGACTTCTTGTAATAGTGTTCTGTAATTTTCATCATATAGACTTTTTATTTTTGATGGACAGACCTTTTGATTTTTTAGTTAGGTATATCCCTAGATATTTCAATTTGTACTTGGGTATTATGAAGAGTACCACCTTTTTTTAATCTCCTCTTCTGTGGTCTTATCCAATGTGTATAGCAGTCTGATAGACTTCTGTTTACTGATCTTGTATCTTGCCACTTTGTAATACTCCTCTATTGCTTCTGGTAATCCCCTTGTGGAGCTTTTGGGATTTTCCATATGTAAAATCATATCATCTGCAAATAATGATAGTTTCGTTTTTTTCCTTCCCCAGGAGAATACCTTTGATGTCTTTTCTTTGCATTAAGCTGTTAGCTAAAATCTCCAGTTTGATGTTAAATAAAAGTGGGGACAAGGGGCAGTCTTGTCTGGTCCCTTTTTTCAGTGGGATTGTGTTAGTCATTTTTCCATTGAATACCAGTTTGGCTGTTGGTTTTTCATATATAGCTTGTATTGTCTTAAGGTATTTTTTCTTCCATTTCTATATTCTTGAGTGTCTTAAACAGGAATTGGTGTTGACTATTGAGAATGCTTTTTCTTCATCTATCGATATTATCGTAGTTCTGATAGTTTTTCATGTCAATGTGGCGATTGATACTAATGGTATTTCGTATGTTGAAACATACCTGCATCACGGGGTATGAACCCCACTTGGTCATGATGAGTTATTTGTTTTATATACTTTTGTATTTTATTGGCCAGCATTTTATTAAGGATTTTTGCATCAATGTTCATTGGTTTGTAGTTCTCTATTCATGTGGGATCCTTGTCCAGTTTTGTATCAGTGTTACACTAGATTCATAGAAGGTGTTTGGAAGCTTGCCATCTTTTTCTGTTTTGGAAGAGTTTTTGTAGAATTGGTATCAGTTCTTCCCTGAATGCTTGGTAGAATTCTCCTGTAAAGCCATCTTGTCCAGGGGATTTTTTTTGTTGATAATCTCTTGATAACCTTGTCTATAGCTATGGATCGGTTGAGATTCTTGACGTCCACTAGGGATAGTCTAGGAAAGGACTGTTTTTTAGGAATTTGTCCATGTCTTCCAAGTTATTGAATTCTTTGGAGTATAGTCCTTCATAGTACTGTAATTATTCTTTTGATTTCATTAGGGTCAGTTGTAATGTCCCCTCTTTCATCTCTCACTTTTGTGACTGAAATTTGTTCCCTCCTTTCTTTGGTTAAGTCTGCCAGCGTTTTGTTGATTCTGTTAATCCTTTCAAAGAATCAACATTTAGCAGCATTAATTTTTTCCATTGTTTTCTTATTTCCCTTCTCCTGAATCTCAGCCATGAATTTTGTTTTTGGGGCATCACTGCCCCCCGGTGGGAGTGGTAGGCCCAGCCTTGTTCCTGGAGAGCTCCTGCTGGATTTGAACTGCCAACTGTGGGCTGCAGTCCCACATTCAACCACTATGCCACTGGGGCACAGCCTTCTCAGTCTTGATTTTTATTATTTCTTTTTCTTTTTTCTTTTTTTTTTTTAGCTATTAGTAGGATTGTCTTGCTGACCCTGCTCTAGCTTTTGCCAGGATATCAATTATGAGACTCTCTTTTTCAGGTGTGCTTGCATTGCTATGAAACTTCCTCTAATAATTGCCTTTGCTGTGTCCCATAAGTTTTGGTTTGTCGTGTTTTTCATCCTCATTGGTTTCTAGAAATTTCCTAATTTCATCTCTGGTCTGGGCCAGTATGCACTCCTTTGCGATTGAGTTATTCAACCTCTAATTATTTGCTCTTGTTTTCTTTATCTTCCTTTTGTTGATTTCCAGTCTTATGCCACAGTGGTCAGAGAGTTCTGTGTGATATCAGTGTGCTTAAGTTTATGTAAATTCGCCTTATGCCCCAGCATATGGTCTATGTTCCAATATGTGCCATTTGGACTGTAAAAGACTGTGAATTTTTTTGTATTTGGATGAAAAGCTCTGTATATATCTATTAAGTCAAACTGTCTGTGGTGTTTAGATCTCTTGCCTCCTGTTGAGTTGAGTTTCTTTTCCTGTGATAAATCTTTCTCAGAATACGGTGTTTGTGTCCTGTTGGCTTCTTGAATCTGACTAACTAGAATGTCCCTTAGCCCGCCTTTCACTCCGTGATGCCACTTGTCAGCACTGCTGAGTAGGAGCCCTTCAGCGCTGACTCCATTCCTGCCCGCAGAGGAGACACATGTGTATGTGCCCACACATCTCCCTCCGCCTCGAAGAACCATCTACACGGAAGACCTTTTTATATTCTGTATAAAGAACAAAGTCCAATTTATATACTAAAATCATTTGTCTAAGATTTTAGGATTTCCAATACCAGATATCCATGTATAAAGTCTGCTTCTGACTCACAAAGTCACAGGCCAGTGGGTGCAGAATCCCAGTGCTGTCACGGACTCCTTGTTTCCAGGGCGCAGGGTCCATCGACAGCATCCAGTGGTGGTAGAAGCAACTCAGCGCTGGCAGGGGTCTCCACTTGGCTTCTCCAGCTTCAGAGGTCTGGTTCCATCAGGGTAAGGCCATCTGGCTTCTCCTCCGGCTCATGAATAACCACATGCAAAGCCTGTGCTGTCGCACTGATTGCAGTGTGAGACAGAGCGGAACTGCTCCCCAGCATTTCCAAAGCTGTACAGTTTCACAGATGCAGGTGCCACAGCCTGCTCTCGTCAAACACTTGTTGGGTTATCGACTTCAGAAGTAAAAGCGACATATTGTCACTGTAGTAACCACCTGTGCATATTTGGGTTTGAAAACTTATGCAATGAGTCATGGATATGACTGTACTGTGAAGGTGGACATGGGTTGATATGCATGTCTGGGGATAGGCAAGAATTTGTTTTGTTTGTTAACATTATGATAGAGTCTTCAATAGAGATATTCACTTGATAGGTCATTTTTTTGGGCATCACTGCCCTTTGGTGGTCATGGTAGCTACCCAGCCTTGCTCCTGGAGAGCCACTGCTGGTATATGTCACTTCTTAATACATCTTCTGGGAAAGAAGTTAGACATTTGTTAAGTATTTTTCCTTTTTTAACAGGCTACATTTAGTGTTTGTAATACTTAGATAATTAGATGTTAAATATATGTTTACTGTGACTTTCAGTCCATTATTGCTTAATTTTGGCAATTTGCTTCGTGTTCAGTATACCTGTTATTAGGGTGAATCACTTTTGCAATTTTTATTGCATGCAAAAACAATTGCAATACAGCTTTTATTTTAGCGATACAACCAAAGGATGTTAAAGGCTATCAATATGCATGAAAATTATCTGAATTCAAACATTTCTTGGAAAAGTGTTTTAAGAAAAATCAATTTTGTACAGTTTATCTTAATCTAAATAAAATCGGAATTTTATTAAAAAAAGAAATGTTCCTACTTTGATCAGGGCCTGAGAACCTGGTCGTGCAGTTGGCAGTTCAAAGCTACTGGTGGCTCCAGTGGCTCTGCAAATGTGTTAGCTTTGGTTCTCGAAGGAAGCCAGCCAGTGCTAGTCATACGTGTATGTATGCAGAAAGAGATTTCTAGAAACCTGTAACAGTTTCATTGATACACTTCACATACATTCAATAATTTAAACATATGTAAAAGTGTGTGTATTCTTCTCTATTATCAGTTTTAGAACGTTTTCATCCTTATACACTCCTTATTATTAGCTCCTCATTTTCCCCCAACCTCCCCTGGCATAATCCTAGGAAACTCTTAATCCTGTAACTGCCTTTATAGATTTACCCATCTTGGATTTCATGTAAAGAGACATGTACAAAAGCAGAAAACATGCAAAATAAAATGAAACTCCAATAGCAATAACAAAATAATAGTAATAATAATAAAACTTAATAGAAAACATAACAGAAAATAATAAAAGCTGAAACAAATTTAAAATGGGTTAACAGAATAAATGATAAGTTGTTAAATTATAACCAGATTACACCTGCATTACTCCACTTTTAATGCACTCTCTCAGATAGCAAGGCCGTTCCTATCCTGGTGAATGGTCAGAGGGGGATCACTGGAAGCTTAATCCATGCAGGGAAATCTGCAAGTGGATGTTTGGCTTGAACTGTGAGTCAAAACTGATTCGAAGGCAATGAGTTTGCGTCAGTGTCAGTCATTGTTGGCAGGTAAAGAGGAGATGACGCCTTTCAAGTTAACTAGTAGCATGCATCCGTACATTTACTTAGACTGTAAAGTGACCAGGTTTTAAGCACGACACCATTGACTGGGGGTGGGGGTGGGGTTCTTGATTAAAAATTTGGTCTATATGGAGCAGCAAAAATTTCCATAGAACACAAAAAATAGTACTGTAATATATTTTAATCTTAAAATGCTGCAGGACGTTGTTAAATAGTTAAAAAGCAGGACGTCTGGTCACTTTAAGAGGCACTGGAACCCCCTAAGAAATCAGAACTGGGTACATGAATCCGCTTTCCACAATCTTGTCTGGCAGAGTGGAGTGGTTCCTAGTGAGAGCAGGTCTCATAAAAAGAAAAAAAGTGAGGGCTTGCAGAGAGCTTGTTCAGAAGACAGGGAAAGTGTCAACTGGTGGGCTGATGCAGGGAAAAGGGCCAGGCCATTGAGGTTGGGTTCTTGTTGCCTTGTGTTGTTGAAATCAGAATGGATTTTAGTCAAACTATTTCACAAATTGTGCCTGTTTGTGCATTGTAGCAACCAAGGATCCCCTGGTGGCCCAATGGTTAAATGCTGGGCTATTTACAGAGAGGGAGGTGGTGAGAATTAAACAGCCACTCTGCCTCCCTGGAGAGGAGACCCAGGATCTGCTCCCATAAAAAATTCAGTTTAGTAAATTCTCTGAGGTTGCCATGAGTCAGAATGAACTCGAAGGCAGCACACAGCAACGATATGCCAGTAAAGCGGGGATTAGAGCCCACACTTCAACAGGAGTCAGACGAGAGCAACGAGAGAAGAACTGAAGCTTATCCCATAGGATGTAGTGTGAGGAAATCTGTGGCTTCTCAGAGAAGTCTGCTACATAGGAAAGTGGGCTTTACATCTTCACATATCCTTGTTTTTACAAGGAAGCTAGAAATCCTGATATGGTTAAAGATGACAACTCATGATTGTGTTAGCTCATTCTCGTTTTAAAAGAAAAATTGTGGGCTAAGCAAAACCAGATCAAGCCTGTAGACTACCAATGGTACACATTTTTATTTTTTTACCAAAACACATCTGCATTTGTAGCCTGAGGCCGTTGTGTTCACATAGCTAATCTATGTGTTTTAAATTCACTTCTAAAGCTATTTTAATCTATCCCTTTTATAATTAAAAGGATTCAACATAAGCACCTACTTATTTTATTATTATTATTATTTTTTCTTTTTTTAAACTTTATTGGGGGCTCTTACAGCTACTACAACATTCAGTACATCATTTGTATCAAGCACATTTGCACACATATTTCCACATACATTTCCCAATATTTTCCACTTGAACCCTTGATACAAGCTCCTTTAAAAAAAACCCTCCCCTTTCCTTTCCCCCCCTTTTTAAAAAAATTAATAATTTTATTGGGGGGCCCCTACAACTCCCATCACAATCCCTAACAACATCAGTTGTATTCAGGCCACTTTTACACACCCATTGCCATCATCACTCTCAAAACATTCTCCCTCCCTCCAGGCCCCCATTTATCTGCTCCCTATATTACCCTTCCTCCCCCCCTTCCCCTTGAATCCTTAGTAATTTACAAATTATTTTTTCATCCTGTACACTGTACAATGTGTCTCAACACTCACTTCCCTGTTGTCCATGCCCCAGAGAGGAGGCTACGTGTAGATCCCTGAAGTTGGCTCTCCCTCTCCATTCCTCCATTCCTCCACCCTCCTGGTATTACCACTCCCATCACTAGTCTTGATGGATCATCTATCCTAAGTTTCCCATGTTTCCAACTTCACTCTACATCTCCTGGTCTAGCTGGATTTATGTGGTAGAATTGGGGTCATGATAGTGGGTGGGAGGCAGCATGGGAACTAGAGGAAGGTTGCATATTTCATAGCTCCTACCCTGTATCTTAACTGACTCATCTCCTTGTAATCCCTCTGCAAAAGATGTCACC
>PVJH01008689.1:0-83788 GCA_004026705.1 Nesogale talazaci | reverse complement strand
GGGTAAAGCTGTAAAGACGGTGACTACATAGAGGTTCCTTGGAAAGTCTGATGGGAGGCGTTGAGGACAGGTGGGGAGGTAACAATCAGTATGAGAAAGAATGAAATGTTCTAAAGTTGATTGTGGAAATGATTTTGTAACTCCTATTAATATGATTGAACAATTGAATTGTGTGATATATAAAATATATGCCAATAAAACTGTTATCAAAAAAGCAATCTGTAATGCTAAATTGTAGCTTCTCTAACTGTGGGTCTACTGCCCCATTGCAGAAAAGTAATTAGGCCGGGTCCCGTTGCGCCCCCAGATATTGAAAACATTTGTACCATAGCTCATAATGCAAGGTACAGTCAGGTATCTGATTTTTCAGTAGAGGTATCTGTTTTTTGAGCACCCATGGATCTTTCCAGCATGTCCTGTGCCCCCGGGGAGGGTGGTTCTCACTTTGGGAAACACTGCTAGAAATAGTAAGTCAAAGTCATGCAATATGTTGATGGAAACAGAACATCAATAAAAGAAATATAAAAAGCAAAACCCAAAAACGTCATACCTGGAATCAAATAGAAGATAAGCATCTTCATGCATCAGAAACAGAACTAATGTGCAGCAAAATGAAAGATTTTTCTTTTTCTTTCTTTACTTTTATAACTCCTAAAGCTTTAACTTTATCATCTTCTCAAAGCCAGATTAAGTAAACAGTGTCTTTAAGAAACATTCTAATTTAACACTGTGTTAGTCCGGGTAGACTAGAGAAACAAATTTCATAGACAAGCATATGGAGTATAAGGGTATGGTTTATATACACGGGGAATGCGAAATTGAGGAAGCATCCCAGCCCAGTCCAGTTCAAAGTCATAAGTCTGATATTAACCTATATGCCCCATATCAGTCTATAAAGTCTCCTTCCAACTCAACAAAGTCACAGGCCAGTGGGTGCAGAGTCCTGGCACCGGCAGGGGTCTCCCCAGGGCTCCTCGCTTCCAGAGCTCAGCGTCCATCAACAGCATCCAGTGGTGGTAGAAGCAATTCAGCACTGGCAGGGCTCCACGTGGCTACTCCAACTTCAGAGATCTGGTTCCATCAGGGTAAGGCCATGTGGCTTCTCCTCTGGTTTGTCCAGCTCCTCGGACACTGCCATCTTTTCTTGTCCATAGTTTGCTGTCTCTGAGACTAACTCCCAACAACTGAGGACATAGCCTCTCATCTCCATGAGGGAAATTTCGTGAGATTTCCAGAAGTCTCAGGAGAAAGCCACGCCCACACGGCGGCCTCATTGGCTACTCAATGGCTATCTCGATTAACTGGCTAGACTCCACCCCTACATCTCAATCATGAAATTAACATAAGCACATGACCGCCACAAGCACAGTGGAAATTCATCTGAAATTAAGAGAAAAATGATCTGGATATATGTTTTAGAAAACAGAAAAGTGGGGATGAAAGTCAGAAAAAGAGGACTCCTTTGTATTTTTAGTAACAGGTTTCCCTATCATTTGTCTCTTCTTTTAGATTAAGGATTTTCTCTTCTTCTTTCTTTTTAAGTTGTTCTATAGATTAATGTGCTTCTGATATATTCAGAGCAAGCATTGTGATTTCAAATACATTCTAGATGCCTCCAAGTGTGAAGACAAAATTCAGTGGTCTTTATTGAGGGTATGAATGCATCAGAGAAGATTAACTCATGAAAACAATGAAAGTCTGTTCCTTTATTCATACATGCTGTCAGCTTATTCATTATTGCACTACTAACGAGTTGCAAGTTAATGGGCATTACTTTATTTCCATGCTGTTTTGTCTCTCAAGAACAAAAAGACCAGAGGGCTTTGATGATTCTGTAAATTAACCAAGAGCATTTTTTTCTAAAGAAGGTTAAAATAGTACCTTGCATTAGATGTCATTGTCTGGTAAAGACAATCTTAAAACAATAGATCACAGGATTTAGAGATAAAGAAGAAGATAAGGAGTGCAATGATCTCCATTTCCAAAGATAATGTGGGGAAGTAACTTGTCTTAAATCATTGTTCCTGTTAGAAAAATAAGAATCAGAAATTTAGACTCCTGGTCTGACACACTTTTTATTTTATTAATTTCCCTAATCATTTAGTATCATTCAGTGAGTAAAGTGTAAAATAGCAAGTATGCATTATTGGAAGTAGATCATTGCATTTAATAATTTTATCTTCCACAAGATCCATGATTCAATTCATACAGCATATAGCATACTGTGTGAGCATTCATTTTGAAGAGCATAACCAGTTTTATCACTGTATAGGAGAAAGAAATCAGAGCAATTTTATGGGCATTTCACCTGAGAGAAAGCTTATGGAGATTTCAGGGCAGAGTGGAAATTCTGATCAATTTCATGCCTTAAAATGTAAATCCGAAAAAAAAAGAAAAATAAATAAAAAATGTAAATCCGTGGTTCATTTTGCTATACCTACTTAATATTTATTTTCAGTAGCAAATACATATTTGGAAATATAAATAATCACCTTTTTAAAGCTTGGGCATGCACATTGATGATGATTAGGAAGATAATTAAATCCTGTTCTTACTGGAAAGCTGCCTTTTCCAGGTTAATTAATTTTTATTGGGAATATGTGTAGACTTATGCAATGGGGTAATAATGAGAGTAAACATGGGAGGAATCTAGAGATCAATGGAGCTTCTCCGTTAAAAGAGTGGGAGCAGAAATGTAATGGCTAACTCTTCACATCAGTGCATCAAAATCTGTCTTGCTTTGCCTGCCTATGAGATGACATGAGCTACCTAGCCTTAAAGTCAGCCTATGCAGGAACTTTGCATTCATGGAAAGCAAGTAAGGCTCAGTGATTAACAAAGCAGCCATCTGTAGCCTGAGGTGTCTAGGCATGCGTCTAATGTAGAAATTCAAGAATTTTTCAAATAAAGAATAAATTTCTCTAGAAATCTATGGTGCGCTAAAGAATTTATTTTTGAAATATACTGAGGTGAGAATTTAGCGATAGGTCTAGAAATCTTTCCAGTTTGTGTGCTCATTTATCACCCACCTTTGAAAAAGGGAAGGCATTACTTGAAGGACTCCCAGAGAAACAATTTGTAAAGTCAAGAAGTTTTGATATCTACAAAAGAAATGATTAATGATATATTGGAAAGACACTGATTGTGAGGTTTTGTACTAAGATTTCCTCAATAGAATATATTTCCTGACTCCAAAAGAGTACAGTATTAATTGGGCAATGCTGAAATTCCTAGAGTGCTTCCTTCCCCAGGGAAAATATGAAGATCTAAGTCAAGGGAAACAAGAAGTTGTGAATATAAATTATTACTAACGAAGGTAATGTTTTCTAAAGATAATCTTGTGGTGCACATGGCAGCTATCTGAGTGCCCAGAAATAAGGTACTTTCCTCTTCTACATAGATGGCAATGCCACAAGCAGTCAGATCTAAGCCCCAGACAAATTACATGTACTAAGAACCCATATAAAATATAGTACATTATTTTACTGTGAAGGCTTCAGAGTATCACCACTTCTCTTCAGGGTTCAATATGATTGCATAATCACAGGGTCATAGGAACTTCATTCATAGAAGTGAGGAATCCTCAAAATGGTTTTGACTTATTTACAGGCAAGATAAACAGCTATAAAGAAAACACAAAACAAAATAAATTAAGCCCAATCTAAGTGACTGTTAATTGATACTTCCCAACAATGGTGTACTTTCAAAAGTTATTAGTAAGTTTAAATGAATCTTTTAATATCAGTACATTTTTAAAAATTCTATTCATGTCAATAACTCATTTCTGTGCCTATTTTAAGGAGGTTTTTAAATCATATTTTTACTCTAAGAATACTATCCTATCTTTTTTCTTATTACATACCTAGCCAACAAATGTGTTAGTATTTGGTGTAGAGGGCATTTTAGTCAATCAAACATCATTGAATATGTTATGTATTTACTGTGTTCCATTTGTCAGAAATGTGATAAGGTGCCTATTGAGCCAGTGTAATCCTACACTAGATTTAACAAAAATGTGGTTCAATAGTAAATACATTAAGAATATTTGGGTTTTTAATATTCCCTTAGAAGATTTAAAACCTGGATAATATTTCTATAGATAAATTTCTGATTACACTGGACATTGGATTCATAAATAAAGTCATTGTCATTGTGATAGGTATACAAATAAATAAACATTTTACATTTCAGCTATTTTTACACATATAATCCAGGTATAATAATTATATACATGCTATGGATCTCTTGCCAGTTTCCAACTTCTTTCTATCACCCTTAGTGTCCCCTGTGCTATGACTTCTTTTCGCCTCTTCTTCCCATGATGAGTAGTCCTGATGCCATATTGGCTCCTGTTTGGGACTGTTAACTTCAAGGTCATCCATTTAAATCCACTTACCACTCCATGAGAGAAAGATAACGATTTATAAACTGAGAAAACTAAAGGGCTAGGTCAGCTCTGTCTGATAGGGTACCTATGAGTCAGAGTTGACACAGTGGCCATAAGAGAAGTAGATAGGCTATGCTTGGTATCTACTAGTCAACTTTGGTCTCTATGCTGTTCATGTGCAGTCAATCCCCCACTCATGGAGACCCCACATGTAACAGAGTAGCACTGCTCCCCAGGATTAACAGGCTGTATAAGGGAGTGATGACAATATCTGACCTGTTGTGTCTGACAGAATCCCTGGTGGTGCCGTCATTAAACATTCAGCTGTTTACCAAGAACTGTTTGAAACCACAAGCTGTTCCATAGGAGAAAGACATAACAGGTACCTTCTAGAAAGACTCGAAGATTTGGAAACTGTGTGGAGAAGTTCTACTCTGATTGAATCAACGTGGTGGCAATGAGTTTGAGTTTGAGTTAGGTAGCTGACCCATTTCATTCAACATCATACAATGAAGCATTTCACTTCCATAATGAGAAATAAACTCTCAAATGTCACAAAATTATGAACATCACAAACCTTGGAGTCAATCTTTTTAAGGATTCTATCTGCTATAGAAGCAGCTCTGGTGGCTTTGTGACTTAAGCCATAGATGTCTAACTGCATCATTGAAGATTCTAATCCACCAGTCACTACTCAGGAAAAAAACGAAGCCATCTGCTTTTGCAAAGATTTACAATTTCAAAAACTTTATATAGGGTCTCTATGAATCATAGTTAACTCAACAGAAATGGTTCATCTGGATATTTTTTATAAAATTGCATTTGTAGACATGTAGTTATAACCAAATTATTTTGTATTCCTGACATTTACTATTAATTTATGACTTTAATATTATGGATTGCACCAGATATCTTCTAGGTAGATAGCAATGTAGCAACCAGTCAATTTCTTCTTTTCAAGAAATTCATTAATGCCTGCATTAAAAACAACAAAACTTTCTTTTAATTCATATTGGCATTAAAATAAAGTGATATGAGGTTTTATACTGCATCATTAAAGTTGCCCTAAATAAATGTACTTTTGCATTAAAAAGGAAACCTATGAAGGAAATCAAACTTGAATTCTTTACTAGAAATGTTATGAAAATGTGTGTGTGAATGTGTGAAGACTCATATATTTTAGAAAATTGCTAAAGAAATAATGAAGCAAAAAATATGAAGAAACAATTAGGTATAAACCATTCACTTACAACATCTGCTAATAAATTGGGGGCATAGATCATGGAGTCAGAAAGATTTTGTATCCTTGTGTTACCACCATAATAATTTTACTTATAGAAGCTTTTAGAATTAAATGAGGTTAAGCATGTTATTGAAAGAGACCAATCCCTTAAAGGGGACAGTATGCCATCCTGTTGATTTGACTCACAGGATCCTTAAAAGAGAAAGGAGAACTATCACCGTGAGTGTCTGATACTGAAAATCTTTATGAGAACAAAAAGTCTTGTGTTTCTCCCAGTTTCAAACTGGTGACCTTGCTGTTAGCAACTCCAATCAGAGTTACTAAACACCTTTCAACTCTGGCACTAAACTCACCCCTATGGCTCAATTTACAGTCAAGCAATAGACCATGGATAATTACACCAGGAAGATACTCCGTCCGTAAAAGAATCAACCATGTGAAATCAAAACGGCAGCATTTGCACCAGGATAAAGCTCAGCAAGAACGAAGAAAGGGAAAGGAAAAAAGACAAAATGGAAACTGTAAACAAAGTGAGGAAATGGGAAGATTGCTGTTTTATTGTAGAGATTGCAACCAGTATCTTGGAAGATTGTTACATGGCCAAATGGCTACATGAAATCCAACTTTATGCAAAAATTGTAGAACACTAATCGTTGCTAGCACATGCAAATGCAATTATGCTGAAGATCATCCAACTTTGGTTTCAGTAAGACCTTGACAAGGAGAGGCCATAGGTTCAGGCCGAATTCAGAAGAGGACACAGAACATAGAACAAGAGACATCATTGCTGACATCAGATGGATCTTGGCTGAAAGGAAAGAATATCAAAATGATATTTACTTGTGCTTTAGTGACTATACCAAGGCATTCGACTGTGTGGGCCATGAAAAACTCTGAAGATCCTTGAGAAAAATGTGAATTCCAAACAGTTCATTGTGTTTATCAGGAAGCTGTACATGGATCAAAGCAGTTTCAAAAAGAGAATGGGCGAATGCTGCATGGATTAAGATCCGGAAAGGCATGCTTCAGGCTTGTCTCTCTCACAGCATTTATTCTGTATGTGTGTTTCACAACTGATCAGGAAAACGGGAGTCCGTGAAGAAGGATGTGCCTTCAGGAACAGAGGCAGTCTTATCACCAACATGCAGTAAATGCTTCAAGCTCTTTGTGCTCTCAGCAAGCAAAGTTGTGTCACATGCATATTGTAGGTTACTAATGAGATTTTTTTCAAGCCCTGATGCCACATTCGTATGCATATAGTCAGATTATAGGATCAGCATATGGATTGGATAGGGATGGTGAAAAGATAAAACCCTGAAGCACACCTTTCCTGATTTTCAAATATTTAGGCCCTCTTTGTTTATACATTCAAAGAATCACATTTTAAATGCAAAGAATAGCATATTTTCCTTTTTATGAACGGTTTCTGCATAAAATTTGTCTATTTTCTATTGGATTATTCAATTTCTACCCTTTTTCTTATTGTTAAGATCTCTGTTTATTATAGATAGTAATCTGATACAATAGTGTTTATATTTTCTCAATTTGTTTTCTTCTGACATTGTTCATGATTTTCATTTTATTTTATCTTGGTAGGGTATGCACTTAAATATCTACTCAGCAAAATTATAAAGATATATTACATCTATACTTCTATTCTTAGAAAATCTCTAAATTTCCTTTTTTAGAGTAATAATTTTACAAAGACCTCTTTCAGCTCTTATAATAATGTATAAATTCCATCAAGCACATTTGTACATATGTTGCCATCAGAATTTTCAAAAAAGTTTCTTTCTACTTGAGGCCTTGGCATCATCTCCTCTTTCCCCTCTCTCCCCCACCTTCCAACCCTTGTGAACCCTTGATAAATTACAAATTATTATCATTTTCACATTTTACACTGTCCATTCTCTCCTTTCACCCATGTTTCTGTTTGTCCCTCTCAGAGGTGGGGTGGATTATATGGTAATCATTGCAATCAATTCCCCTTTTCTCCCTCTTCTCCCCCAACTTATCCCTACTCCCCATGTATCCCTTTTCCCATTATAGTTCCTGAGTGGTTTATCTGTCCTGGATTCTGTGTGTTGTGAGCTCTTACCTGTACCAGTATACATGCTATTGTCTCGCTGAATTTGTATGGTGGGACTGGGGTCATGACAGTAGTGGGGGAGGAGCATTAAAGAACTAGGGGAATATTGTATGTTTTATTGGTGCTACACTGCACGCTGGCTTCCCTTCCTTCTTTGTGACCCTTCTGTGAGGGGATATTCAGCTGTATATAGATTTTCTATGGGTCTCCTCTCCCACTCCCCTCATTCACACCATATGATTCCTTGAGTTGTGTCTTCTGATGCCTGATACCTAATTCCATCAATACCTCATGACCACACAGGCTGTGTACTTCTTCCATGCTGCTTTCCTGCTAGATGGCTACTTGTTTAACTTTAAGTCTTTAAGACCCCAGATACTTTATCTGTAATAGCAGTGCATCATTTTTACCACAGTAAAGATAGCAGTGCAGCTATATTTAACACATTTGTCTATGTACCCTTTGTCTTCAGTGATCATGTTGAGAAGGTGAGCACCACAGAATACTGGGTTATTAGAATAATGTGTTCTTGCATTAAGGGAGTAATTGAGTAGTGGCCCAAGTCTGGTACCTTAATACTTATCATATAAATATATTTACATAGACCTATTTCCCTATAGTTATATAGGGATATATAATATATTTACATATATATTTACATATATACATGATATATTTACATATATACATCCTTATGTAGGTATAAGCAGAAGTATAAATAAATGTCCTTTATCTCCTAATTCTTTCCTCTATTTCCTTGTACTTTCTTCCTGTCCCACTATCACATTCACCCTTCATTCAGCTCTTAGTAATTCCTCTTGGCTACATTGCACTTCCTTCTAAACTTCCTCCTATAATAACATATTTTACATTCTTTCATTTAGATCTTCTAGTCCATATTGAATTCATTTCTGTATATGTTGTGAGAAAGTACTGTGTATTTATTTTTCCATATGGATAGCAAATTATGCCAACATGATTTATCTAAAAATATTTTTACTCAGACTTTTAATATCATTTTGTCTAATATTAGATCTACTTATATACCTATGTTAGAGTGAGTTTTCCAGAGAAACAAAACCAGTGATACTCAGCTATGTATAAGAAATAGATTTATAACAAGGAAGCAGGCAGCCCAGTGTATTTCAAGTCTGTTGGTCTGATACCAGTTGGAAGTGCCATCAGATTCATGCAACTGCTAGTTGATGAAGTAGAAAACTGAATGCAGAAGCTGGACGATCACAGATGAGTGCGTGCAGATTCACAAAGATCCAAAGTAAGCAGGAAATTGACAGGGCACAGGTCGCTCCCAGGGTCAGCAGAACACAGTGTCTAGCTGCCTCATAAGTCAGAAGCAAGATTTAAGCAAGCAGGAAAAGGGGAGCAAAAGAAAGAGGACATTCTCCACAGTGCCTCTAATACATAGGCGGAAGCTGGATTATATGAAGAAGCATGTGGCTTCAGAGTCTGTAGAAGACTTATTAACAACTTGTGATATGCAAAGGATACAACCTTGCTTGCTAAAGCTGAGGGGAACTTGGAGTACTTGCAGATGATTAAGGGTGGCAAGTTTCAGTATGGATGATAATTCTATGTAAAAAAAGACCCTAGACCTCACAATTGCACCAAAAGTTAACATTGTGATAAAGGGAAAAAAGGTGGGGATTGTCAAGGATTTTGTCTTACTTGGATCCACAGTTAATGCTTATGGAAGGAGAAATCAAGAGATTACAAGCAGGTTTACTATATGGTGATGTAATGCAGGATTTAATAGGATGCTGTTGATGATTTCGTTTCTTGAAATGGGCTGTGTTTATATATGTATATGTTTGTATGTGTGTGTGTATATATATATATATATATATATATTCACTTTAAAACAAAACTAAATCCACCAGTTCCCTTATTCCACAAACCTAGATAGTGGTCTGACTGGCTTAAATTAAAAGAAGAAGGAGGGGAAAAGTAAAATAGAAATGAACCTGCATCTTTAGTGACAAACAAGCACATTTCAAATGAATGAAAATGAGATCAAAAGATGTATTAGGTAGAGCTGCTGCATGTGACCACTTAGAGTACTGAAAAGCAATCATGTTATTTTGGGGACTAAGGTGCAACTAACCCCAGCCATGCCATTTTCAATTACCTCGTATGCTTGCGAAATTTGGAAGTTAAATAAGGAGGACTGGAGAAGAACTGACACGTGAATTGTGGTGCTGGAGCAGACAATTGAAATACCATGGACTGCTGACAGGACAAACCCATCTGTCAAGAAGTATGGCCAGAGTGCTCCTCAGAGGAAGGGTGCTAAGAATCAACCTTACTTACTCTGGGCATAGTCTCAGAAGAGTTCAGTCCCTGAAGTACTCCCTGAGTAAGATTTTGCTTTGGGAAGTGGGGGGTCGGCGATCAACAGGAAAGCCCTCAACGAGATGAATGGATACCATGGCTGCAACTAGCAGCACAGGCGTAGAAACAATTATGAGAATGACCCAGAACCGGGGAGTGATTCATTCTGTTGTGCATAAGGCTCCGAGGGACTGGAGCTGACTCTGTAGCACAGAACAACAATATTCATTGTCTAACTTTCAAATGCATATAAAACGACTAAAAGAACCACTGACTTAGGTCAGATGCACCTTCGTTCATATGTATGCATATATCACACCACCACCACCCCTCCGGCCCACACACAGGTCTGTTTGGGGACTTGACTTAGGCTTCCTTGATTCTTTGTTTACATATCTCCATCTATGATTTCTCTACATATCACCTATTTTTCTTATAATCTTATAGTGTCCTCTAGTATCTGATAAGGATAATCATCATTGTGCTATTTTTGTTCTTGTACTTAAAGCACCATAAGTTTGACTTCCTTTGGAGAAATACATTAGAGTCCCCCATCATTCTGCTTTCTTATCTTCATAGATTTCTCAAATATTCTCAGGCATTACACCTTTCATTTAAACTTAAACTATTTTATCTGTTTCAATGGAAAAGATTTATATGTTTTTCAGTTTTGTTGCATGTTTGGTAATTTAAGATGAGTGAACTTTTTAAAATACTATGAGACAGATTAAGGCTTTCTATTTTGAGAGACACTTGAAAGTTTTCAAGAATATATTATATCTTAAAATAGGTGTTTTATTTTCTTTTAGTATGCTTGACATTAGGCATTTCATAATGTTTTGCTATTCTTATGTACATGAGAATTTTTGTCCATTTGGTTATCTGACAACATATTCATGCTATGAAAAAACTATTTATTGTCTTTATTCTCTTCCATGGAGTCCCTGCTGATTCATAGAGATGCCTGTGCATTTCTGAGCCTGTAATGTTTATAGGAGAAGAATGCCCAGTCTTTCTGCTGCAGAGTTGCTAGAGGTTTTGAACTGCTGCCCCTTGAGATCACAACCCAAGGTATAACCACGACTTTTTATAGTACCACTATTATCCTTACTAACAGTTTATCCATCAGCCTTATGCAATTATTTGTGTTGTTGCTATGTTGCTGGTAGGGATTATTTGAATAGATTGAATAGGTTATTTGAATTGACTTGGCAACTCCATAGGACTGGGGATAATTTCTCTATCTGGTTTACTAGACTATAGTCTCTATGGGAACCGATTACTGGGTCTTTTTCCTGCTGAGTCTCTAAGTAGGTATAAATCGCCAGCCTTTTGTTTCGCAGCCAATTGCTCAGCTGGTGCACTTCCAGATCACCTTGGAGTTACCTTGCAAGTGCTAATATTTTACAGTGTCTTGGAATTTTAGATATGCATTTATATGCCACGGTTCTATGACCTTACTTACAAAATTTACAGTGTAAATTCATTGTCTTAAGTAGCTTGATCTCAAAAATTATATTTACTTGTGATTAAAGTGAGCATCCCTGAGTTTATCCCGACTTTATGGGAGTTTAATGATTTTAAGACATTCTTGCCCTGCACCTTTTTAAGAATAATTTTAAAGATCAATAACACTCAATGCAGTCAAAGTATAAAGAAATAAGCATTCGGGGCTGAGCCCCGGTGGCGTAGTGGTGTGCGCGGGACTGCGGCCCACTGGGACGGAGGTTCAATTCCAGCAGTGGGGCTGGGCCTCCTACTCCCACCACCGGAGAGCAGTGATGCCCCCCCCCAAAAAAAGAAATAAGCATTCATACATTGCTGTTGAATACAAGAATTGCTAAGCATTGTAGAAAATACTCTGGTCAAATTTAGATATATCAAAAAGTTTATGTGCATAACATTTGATCCAGCATTTTCACTGTTGGTTTCCCTATGTTTATCGCATACATTATCAACTATTATGGGGGGAAGGCAAATATGCAAACAGCTTTGCTATAGGGTGAGAAGTAGAGTGAGCTCTATAACTGAAGAAAGCAAATGCCAGTTCTTCGGAGGAAGAATAGGTAACTCTATTGGCCTAGTACATGGACACTTTGCCCAGTTGATGAGATATTGCAGTCCCTCTAACTAGGAAGAAGTCATAATCCAATGAGAATTTAAGCTGAAGAATTACCCATGTAGCATTTTTTTCAAAATTAACCCACACATTATGCTTTTGCTAACCATACCCCCTACACATTATTTTCATAAGATCATTATGCCATTTTTACATGCTGATGACTTACATTTCTATTTCTGATCACGTGGAAAACTCACTTAAGTTTAGAATTAATTTTATATTCCTTGAAATTTGAGTCAAATCAAAAGTCCTATACAAAATTTAGCTTACAATTTTCTGATAAAATATTACTATAATTCTTCTGAATGGAATCATGGGATGAATGTTGACACTAAGCAAAAAGTAGACATACAAAAGTAATTAATTTGAATTATTTTTATATACAAAAGGAGGAGATTAAAGAATATGAGCAATATATGGGAGGATGAGTTAATGAGACTGAATTCACTTCTGCAGAATTTATAAAACATATGCAGCATATACATGGATGCATTATGACAGAAGGGTTTTATTTAATTTTTATCATTTTTTCGTGCTCTATCTGTAAGTACATTATTTATGTGTACACTTTTTTGAGAAAAATATGCTAGGTTAGATAACAATGTTCTCAACTAGCCAGACAATTCAAAAAGAGCTTCTTTATACAACCCATCATCCAAATAGCAGAAAATCATTATGCAAGTTCCATTTTTATTTCATAGTATAATTTAGATATCATCCCATATCAACATATAAAGGCAAAACTCATTTTTATTACAGTGGCAGTGTGTAAATAGGTTATAATCTATTTAACCAATTTTCTATTGATGAACATTCATGTTTTTTCAGTTTATCTTAACTGCAGACATTATCCCTGTGGATATATTTTGCTATACCTTTGTGAATATGAAATTTAGTAGAATTATTAGTAGAAGTAGAAAATTAAAAGAATTTTGACAAAATTGCAATATTCCTTTAAAAATGCTTCAATTTGTTTCACTGAATTGTTTATGTTCCTAGAGTATTAGATTCCTGTACTTTCTCAACAACAGGTTTACCATAGTTTTGCTTAGTATTCTTTTTAATTTTTTCATTGTTGAGAATATACAGAGATAGGTGAACATACACTAATTCAACAGTTTCTACATATAAAACTATCTCTAACCCTCACTGTTCTTGTAAAGAGTGTCCAGTCAATTAAACTTTTAATCCATAACAGGCAAAAATTATTGCATTTTCATCTGAAAGCCTGGCCTCTACATGTATCATTTCTTTTTTCTCAACAATGTTTAAATTCTCTATGTGGTAGCTATATAATCAACTTGAGAGGATTAAGAGTGAAGGTGTGCGGGCTGAGCCCTGGTGGCTTAGTGGTTGTGCGCAGGACTGCAGCCCACTGGGACGGAGGTTCAATTCCAGCAGTGGGGCTGGGCCTCCTACTCCCGTCACCGGAGAGCAGTGATGCCCCCCCCCAAAAAAAAAGAGTGAAGGTGTGGAGTCTAGCCTGTCAATCAGGCCATAGCCAATGAGACTTCTGTATGTGCATGTGCTTCTCCTCAGGATTCTGGGATCTCTTGTATTTCTTCTTGGAGGCGGGAGGCACTCTCCCTGTTGGATTACTAACTGGGAAACATTGCAGCTGATAAGACACATGGAGCTACACTAGTGCACTGAACTGGAAAAGCCACACAGGGACCCTTGCCAGGGCTGAGATGCTTACAATACCACTGGATCCACAAGACTCCCCACCCATTGACCTATGATTTTCCTGGATTTGGCATCATTGCATGTGTTTTGTGAGTCTGAAGAGCACTTAATATATTGATATCAGACATATGGGCTAATATCGGATTTATGGACTTGATCTGGAATGGACTGGGATGGTTTCTCAATATTTGATTGTTCTTTCCTATAAAGCTCTTTCCTATACACATGAGTGCTCAAGAATGTGTTTCTCTAGCCTACATAGACTAACACACCCATTGGCTAAGTTAATGATCTTATCAATTGGATTGTCTTACTCCAGGTGGGTGATTTATAATGTTTTCTATAATAAAATGATAATTGTGTTTCTAAAGTGAACCTGAGCTAGCACCTAATCATAGCCCTAACCTAAGACAAATTATGACATGTCCCTAGTAAGTACTTGCTTTTATTAAGAGATTGGTGAAGAGATAGATGGGTGCTATTGCAAATTGTGGTGAAAAATCAGATGTTGCACAACTATCAGAAAAAAAGAATGTCTGAGGTCTTAAAGTCTTGTCTTCAAAAAAGCTATCATCTATGTGAGATGTCGACTAAGTCCACATAGAAGGAACACACCAGCCTGTGTGACCAAAGGGTGGTAAATAATAAAATTCAAATTCAGCAGACAGAAAGGTGTTATAGTTTAAATTGTAAATAATTGGTTTGTACAATGGAAGCCCAAAATCCATTTGCAGGATCCTCACAGGGATTAAGCCTCCAATGAAATTTCTCTAGCCCTAATCTCGGGATGTGAATAACCTTGCTGTCAGACAGAGAAAGTTATATGACAGATGTCGTTAGATTAAAATGGAACGCATTATCATTTGATCTTATGTTTGACCACTTTTATAACTTTTTCAGTTTTTAATACTTTTTTCATTTGAAGTAATTGTTTTGTTGCCATTGTTTTGTTTGTTTTTCTGTTTCTTACTATTGTTTTGCATGTTTTCCTGCATATGATATCCAGTATAGGTAAATCTATAGAGGCAGTAGTTGAATTAATAATTACCTAGGGACATGGCACCATAGGTTAGGGGGCAATTTGAGAAGAAATTGTTCTGAGATTGATTCTGATGATGATTGCAGAACTCTTCTTAATATGGTTAAACTATTAAATGTGAATTCTGGACTGAGCCCTGGTGGTGTAAGTGGTTGAGTGCGGGTTGACCTGCGAGCGTGGCAGTTCAAATCCAGCGGCGGCTCTCAGGAGCAGCACTGGGTAGCACCCACGACCACCAGAGGCAGTGATGCCCCTCCCCCCCCAAATGATTTAAAATGTGAATTCTATGCCAATAAAACTATTTTAAAATGAAAAACACTTATCTACACCATTCTCAACGTTACAACCTTGGCATAATCAAAAATGAAGAAATGGAAAAATATGATGACAAAATTTACTTTACTTTATAATCTTTACTCTGTAATCTAAGACAATCTTGCATTTAGTCATTGCTTCCAGGATGTGTTCTGTGCTTCTTCATTTCTGTGATGGTGTTCACATTAACTTTCATATAGATTGCCTTAGATTACCAACTGTAATGTCAAAATTAAATTAAAATGCTATTTCCTCCATGTCTATTGCTTCTTGAGTAGAAATTAACTTTTCACTTTATTGGTTTCTTTAAACTTCTATGTGTCTCTTTTATATAACCTCTCCTTTGGTCTTGATTCTTAGTTAATTTCATATATGGTTGATTTTTATATTAATGGTCAAATATGTATCCTAATGCACTACTTTATCTCTCATTCAACTAAAGTAGTTTTATACTCACTACTTACTGGTAATAAACACTGTATAAAATTAATTTAAAAGCCAAGGAGCTCTATTTGTGAATCCTAATCATTTTCATGGATGATCAACAAGTTTTCCAAAATACTGTGTCCTTCTCATGGACTTTCCAAATTAATTTTCAAAACAAGTGCCTAAAATACTATATATTTAGTGGGTTTTTAAATAATGATTTTGCTCTTGTTTAGTGTAGGGGAAAAAATCTTTCTTTTCACAATCATTGCATCCGAAGCTAAAACAATAGACACCATCAAGTGAAAGTACAGTCTCATCACTAAACCAATTACACAAAATTTGACATATCCTAGCAATAGCATAAATACCAAAATTCCATCGAAGTTTAAACTCAATCAACATGGTGATGTAGATGGGAACAATAAGCTGTAGTTACAGGAAAACCAGGCTGTGATGTTACATTCTGAGATACAATAGCTCAATTTAAATTTACAAGTTCAGTGCAATAAGTGACATAATGTAATAGCATCAAGGTACAACCATTAAAGTATAAAGAATGCATCTGTAGGTATTTGATGAACCATGCCAATCATCAATACTTATTTTTTAAAATATAGGAAATCATTATATTTAAAAACTTATGATATTCTCCCTTTTCAGGCTATAAACCTATTCAAAACTATTAACAACTTTTAGTCAGAGTCAAAAAATATTTTACAAAATAGCAATATTTCTATACTACAGAGAGGTGAGAAAACAAATTAAATAAATGAATAGATAAATAAATGTTTTCAAGAAATACACTACAGTATTAAAATCTGAAAAAAAAAATAAAAAAAGATCTGTTTGTGGCTGAGCCCCGGTGGCAGAGTGGTTGAGCGTGGGACTGCAGCCCGTTGGCTTGGAGGTTCAAATCCAGCAGCAGCAAGGCTGGGCCTCCCACTTCCACCAGAGGGCAGTGATGCCAAAGAAAAAAAATCTTAAAAAAAAGATGCTATGAAATCTGTTTGTAGTAGTGTGTTTAAAACACTGGGTATGATAGTTAGATATATGAAAATCACATATCTAATAAACCCATTAAGAAAACTCTTATTATATACTAGAATCAAGATTTAGTCCTTGCTATAGGATAAAGCTTAAATAGCTTACTTAGTCTGTGTTCTCCTGATTAAAAAGAAATAAATAGGGCTGATCCCCAGTGGCGTAGAGGTTGAGTGAGGGACTGTGGCTCATGGGCTTGGCAGTTCAAATCCATCAGTGGCTCTCCAGGGGCAAGGCTAAGTAGCTCACACAACCACCAGAGGGCAGTGATGCCCCCCCCCAAAAGAAACAAAAGCAGGAATTTAGGTAACCTATATAAAGATGATAAATGACTTTTCATATTGGTTTCAAATAATAGAAAATTATAAATGATTCAGCAATTATTTTAAATGCTTATATATTGAGATAATTATAAAGTGAATTTTAGAAACTTTATAATGTAATAAAAGTTACTTTTTTCAACTTAATCTCTTATATAAAATGGCATTCCATACATTTTTGTTGAATGTATAAATAAATTTATGTTCTAATTAATCTTATGAGATACCAACCAAGATGGCAAGGTAGAAGACTTACAAAATGGTTAAGAGTCTAAGCCAAAATTATGCATGACTAGAAACTAAGATTCCTGGGTATAGTGACTCTTATGCAGTATGATTAGTTTATAAGAACATACAGGGAGAAGACATAAATCCTTTGGCATCAATCTATGGGGGCACCACAGTAACTATTGCATTTGTAGACACTAGAAAAGTGAACATAGGGAGAGAGTAAACAAACATTAATATTTTTCATCACACCTAAATTACATTTACTACTTTAGCTATATTTTATCTGTTTTAGAATAAAATGAAAGAATAGCCATGTAAAGTGCCATATGTATTGGATCAATAGTTATTGAGCATCTGTACTATGACAGACGCCTTTAAGTGCTAGAGACATGAGAATATAAGAAGACAAAAGGTAAAACTGTTCTGTCTTTATGAAACTTACATTTGAGGGATCTTAGAGATGATGAGGCCCTTGGAAATAAAGCAATTCATGAGTTGCAATTGACTGCTTCTCCAAACTGTTGGAGGCCTGCCATGGTCCCACTGACCTTGGATCTGTGCAACTCTGCCTTCACCAGCCTCTGATCTCCTGCTTCCGGCTCCACTCCTCTGTGCTGCTGCATGCGGTTCTGTGAGTCTGAGGAGACACTTATGAACTAGCATTGCTCTTATGGACTTGTGCTGAACTGGGTTGAGATGTCTTCTTGATATAAAAATACTACTTGATTGATGTAAAGTGATTTCTCATACATATATGTCTGGTCACTGGATTCGCTTCTCTAGACAATGCAGCCTAACACAGATGTGTTCCAGTTCATTGGTCAGGTTTTCTAAAATCCATGGCATAGATTATTGTTATATTTAGGGGCTGTGTCAACATGGGTGGGTTAGCATTCTCAATAGTCCAGTATCCCCATATCATTGTGCTCCTGCTAAACCTGTGTATAGATCAAGAGACAGTCATACAAACAGAACAAGGGACAACTGCGTGATTTAAAATCAAGAAAGGTGTTCATCAGGGTTGTATCTTTTCATTATGCTTATTTAATCTGTATATTGAACAAATAATCAGAAAAGCTGGACGATATGAACAATACTACTACATCCGAATAGGAGGAAGCCTATATCTGTAATATGTAGACATCACAAATTTGCTTATTGAAAGTTAGGAGAACTTAAAAAACTAACAGATGAAGAACAAGGATCTTAGCCTTTAATATGAGTTACAACTCAATGTAAAGAAAACCAAAAAAAAAAACCCTCACAACCTGACCAATATATGATAGGAGCCTAGGTTGCATAGTGGTCATGGAAGGTCAGCAATTTGAAACTACCAGGAACTCTGTGGAGGAGAATAAGGTTCCTATACTTGTAAAGAGTTTCCGTCTCACAAACTCACAGGTGCAGAACAATCCTGTGCTCCAGGGTCAGTCTGAGTTAATATTGACTCAATTGCAGCAAGTTGAGGGGCAATGGATAACGGCACCACAATAAACTGAAAACATTGAAGCTGTGAATGATTTCATCTTTATTGGATTGACAACATTCAAGAAATCAAATGATGCATTGTATTGCTCAAATCTGTTCCACACAAACTCTTTAAAGTGTTGAATAGTAAGGATGTCACCTTAAGAAGTAAGGTGTACCGGAGGCAAGCAATGACAGCTTGCATCATCTCATATGCATGTGAAATTTGGACATTGACTAAGAAAGGCTTTAAGGAATTGACACATTTGAATCATGGTGCTAGTGAGAAATATTGAAAGCACCTCGGATTGTCAAAGGAACAAATAAATCTGTCTTGGAAGAAGTCCAGCCAGAATGTTCCTTCCATGTGAGGATGGCAAGACATAATTTCATGTCCCTTCAGTATGGTATCAGAGGCAAGTCCCTACAAAAAGATATCATGCTTGGTAAATTTTGAAGAACAGTGATAAAGAGGAAGACATCAGCAAGGTGGATTGACACAGTGGCTGTAACAATGAACTCAAGTATAACTACAATTGGCTGTTATCAGATGAGATGGTGATTTATTCTGCAGTTCTGAGGGCTGCAATTAGTTGGAACAGACTGGATGGCACCTAATGATAACAAAAACAGGCGCTCATGTTACATAACACAATTTAATCACCTCCATAATGTAATCTGCCATGAGTAGCCAAACAGTGGGAAGAAGATTATGGTTTAATGCTTATTTAGGTCACACTGACCTGATATAATGGAAAGACAATTTCCTTGAGGGAGTGACATAATTCCTATCTATGGGATGCTGTGGGGAAGCTTGCTTGCTTTTTGTTTGGTCTGAATTCTGAAGCTTGCTTTTTGTTCTCTTTGGATGTGAACCAAGGACCTGTGATTTTGCTTGCTGACTCCTGGATCCATCAGCAGCATGCCATCTGAGCTGCTAACTTGAGATTCATTCACCTTTCAGGTCACAAGCCTAATCTGCTGACTTTGCATTCATCTACCTCTGCAGGGTGTGCGCTCCTGTCCTTTCTAGGGTCATAAGCGCCAGCATTCTCACCAGTCTGAAGACTCTAGCTTTACACTTACTGACAGACATGAAACTGGTCTGGACTTACTCACATCTACAATTGTATGATTCATTTTAAATACTAATTTTGCTTTTATATGAAGTGGATTTTTTTCCTTCCCTAGTGAGCTCATCCTAAGATAATAAGATAGTGATTCCACCATTGAATGCATCCATTTGTTGAAATATCTCCATTCATATCAATCAGTTTCTGCAGACTTATTCTTTTGCAAATACCTTCAGCGCAACTTGGACTTTTGAGTCAATACCATTAGATTTTTATCACATGCTACCTTCAGAAATAGATGAATGTTGATGTTTTTATTATTTTTGACTATTTTTATTATTATTGATTTATTATAGTGACTGTACATTTTTTCTTTTTACTTTTATTCTGCGATATCTCTTAGTTTGCTTAAAATATTTACAATGTTATTTTGGTTCCAGCTAATAGCAACCCCATGTACAATTGAAAAACAACAGTAATAACAGAAAAACACTGCCTATTATTGTGCCATCCTTACAATCTTCCAATATTTGAGGCAATTGTAGCTTCCACTGCAACTATATATTTCATTAAAGATGTCTTTGGAATCCAAATATAACCTCCTCTCTGGGGCATGGCCAACAGGGAAAGGAATAAATGGACACATTGGACATTGTACGATGTGAAAAAGCAATAACAATTTTTAAATTATTAAAGGTTCATTGGAGAAGGGGGAGGGAAATATGGGGAGCTGGACCTGGGGGCCTGGGTGGAGGGTGGATGTTTTGGGAGTGATGATGGCAACAAGTGTGCAAATGAGACCTGCATACAATTGATGTACATATGGATCGTGAGGGGAGGTGTATGAGTACCCAATGAAAGGATTCATTACCAAAAAAGTGAGGGGAAGGGGAAAGAGGAGCTTATACCAGGGCTCAAGTGGAAAATGTTTGGAAATGAATGTGGCAACATGTGTGCTAATGTGATTGATACAGATGATGTATGGAATGTTATACTATGTGTAAGAGCCCCCAATAAACTTTATCTTAAAAAAAGATGTTCTTTCACACTGACGCTTTACTCTACCGAGGATAATGTCTTCTTCAGAGACTGGGCCTTATTAATAATATGTCCAAAGTTTAAGAGATAAACTGCACCTTAATTTCTAAAGAGCATTCGAATACAGATTTGTTGGTTTTCCTGAGAAATCATGGTTTCTTCAATATTTTTCACCCTTATTGTAATTCAAAGGTGTTGATTCTAATTTGAACAATATTTTGTCCAGCTTTTCCATGCATCTGAGGCAATTGGAAATGCCATAGCTTGGAATAGGCACTTTGTTAATTTTTAAAGTAACATCTATATTTAGAAAATCATTTTATTAGGGGCTGCTACAACTCTTATAGCAATCCATAGGTACATTCATTGTGTCAAGCACATTTGTACATTTGTTTCCATCATCATTCTCCAAACATTTTCTTACCACTTAGGAATTTGATATCAGCTCCTCATTTTCCCCTCCCTCTCCCACTCTCCCTGCCTCATGGACTATTGATAATTTATAAATTATTGTTATATTATCATGTTTTACTCTGTTCAATCCATTTACACAATTTAAAGAGATCTTAATGGTCATATGCTTTGAGTGTTGGAGACTCTATTCTTTGATTTATAAAAGTAATACTTCAAGTTCTTTATATTTTCATCAAGTAAGGTTGTGTCATCTGCATATTGCAAATAGTTAATGAGTCTTTCACTAATATTGATGCACCACTCTTCATATAGTTCAAGGTGGATTTTTTGTGGAACACACACATAGAGTAAATATGAGAAAAGAAGACAACCTGATACACTCATTTTCTGATTATAAAATGCATAGTATTGATTGTGGATCCAAGCAACAAAAAATCCTTGACAACTTCAACCTGTTCTCTGTTTTTTCATGATGTTTGCCTACTGGTCCAGCTGGTGAGCATTTGGGTTTTCTTTACATTGTGTTGTAATCCATATTGAAAACTGCTTTCTTTGATCTTTATCATCAAGTGCAGCACCTCCCTCACTTTCAGCAAGCAAAGTTGTGTCATCTGCATATCACAGGTTGTTAATAACTCTTCCTCCAACCCTGATGTGGACTTCTTCATAGAATCCAGCTTTTCTGATTATTTGATTATTATTATTATTTACATATTGAACGCATACAGTGAAATAATACATCCCTGACCTTCATTTTTCCTGATTTTAAAACATGCAATAGTACCTTGGTCTATTCTCACAACTGCCTCTTGATCCCTATAGGATCTGTTAGCAGACAGCTCAAGGCACACTTCCTCTCACCCCCTCCCCCACCACCTCTTTACAGGTTTCTCAGCCTGTAAAATGTTGAATATGTTCTTCTCTTTTTGTTTTCTAGCTCCTGTTCCTTGTTCATATATTATTTTACTTTGTCTTTTTAAGACAGCCTTTGAATTATTCTGGCTATATCTTTTACTTACCATTTATTCCATTCACCTTAGCCAAGATGCACTCAAGAGCAAGCTTCAGAATTGCTTCCGATACCCAGTTTTCTCTTTTCTTTCTTTCCTAATTTAAAAATTACTTTTAGCTTTTTTCATGGTACACTGGTGGTGTAGTAGTTTGCATGTTGGGATGTTAACCATAACATCAGTCACCCTAAGGAAGAAGATGAGATTTTCTGCTCTCATAAAGATTCTCAGCCTCACAAACCCACAAGAGTAGTTCTACTCGGATCTAAAATGTTGTTATGAGTCAGAATAGACCTGATGGCAGTTGTGGCAGTCACCCAATCTGGTGTCAATTTGAGGATTAAGAGTTTAGGGGTGGAGTCTAGCCTGTCATTCTGGAGATAACCAATGAAACCTCTATGTGTGCATGGCTTTCTCCTGAGAATTCTGGGTAATCCGGTGTTTCCTTCTTGGAGGCAGGAGATACTATATTTCAGTTCACTTCCTGGGAGACATTGCAGCTGATAAGACACATGACAGTATGCTGATAGGCCCTGAATCCTGCAAACTGGAGGAGCCATGGGGAGACTCCTGCCAGTGCTGAGATGCTTCTACTGCCACTTCATACACAAGACTCTGCACCCACTATCCTGTGATTGTCCTCGTGTCATTGCTTGTGCTTCATGAAAACTTACAGATTGGTATCAGATATATGGACTAATATTGGATTTATTACCTTGGATTGGACAGGACTGGGATGTTTTCTCAATGTTCAATTGCTCTTGTATATAAAATCCTTTCTTATACACATTTAAGAGGTTCTGTGGATTTGTTTCTCTAATCTACCCAGACTAATACAGCAGTGAATGTTTTGAATATGCTATCATTGACATAATTATACAACATCTCTGGGTCTTTTTCAATACTGTTAATTGACTAAATATATTCTTGCTAGGGTCTCTACATTCATGTGGAATATGCTCAAGGTTTTACTTTGACACTTAAAGATTGTTTTTATTTTTATACCTTCAATAGATTTGATTATATTTAATGAGATCCAAATGTCCTTTTATATTATTGGGTGGGATTGTATTTGAAATGGATAATTCATTAGTCTTACAAACTTTTTTAAAATTAAAATTTGTTTTATTAGGGGCTCATACATCATTTTTCACAATACATAAAGAAACAAACTGTGAAAAGCACCTTCACATGTTCGTTGCTGTCATCATTCTCCAAACATCCGCCTTTCTCCTTGAGCCCTTGATTTGGCTTTTCCATCCTTTCCCCTCTTCCCCTGCTCTCCCTTTCTCATCAGCCCTCAATACTTTATAAATTATTATTGTTCTTTCATATCTTACACTTCCCGACCTCCCCCCCAACCCACTCCTTTGATTACTGTCCTTCCAATAGGAGTTTATGTGTATATTGTTGCAGTTGGTTTCGTCTCTCTACCCTATGCAGTCTTCATTATCTTTTCTATCACCAAAGCCATATTTTCCATTAACCAATCTTTTTTTTAACCTTCCACATTCCCATTACCAGTAATCATTAATACATCTTGATTGTATATCTGATCATTTTGAGATGTCAGAATTTGGCTTAAAATAATCTATTCAACTTTTGTATTAATGTTTGGTGCATACATTTTAATAAAAGTTATATTAACTGCCCTTCCAGTCATATTTTAGAGTGTCTTCTAATTTAAGGGGATAATTTTCCAGCACTCTATCAGAGATTGTTCCACTGCTATTCATAAGGTTTTCACTGTTCAATCTTTCCATAAGTAGATTACCATTCCTCCCTTCCCAATATTTCTTTGTCCAGAAGCTCTATCGTGGGTGACAAGTTTGTATTTCATTATCAGTGTTGCAATGTCAGGCCATTTGTCAACTATGATAGTACAACAAACTGACAGATAAGTAATGGGTGACCAATACTGAACATTTTAATGAAACAGTATCTGAAAAGAACCTGATTAAAATAAATGTTGACCCAAATTTAAAATTTTCATGGAATCTTTGCTGGATGGAGCATGGAGGCTCAATGAATACTGGAAAATATTGCCCTGAGATAGTCTTCACACCTTATCCCTAAAACATTCTTTTTTTTCTTAAAACAAAACAATAGTTTAGCTTAACTAGGAAATAATGTTTGCCTTGAGTAGTGTCATCTTCCAAGATTTGTCTATATGGAATCAAATCAACAACAGTAATTTGAAAAGTTAAACAAGAATCTTAGCAGAGAATTCATGCTAATAGGAGAGAAACAACTTCAGAATGGAGGGTAAAAATGGTTCACAACTCAAATAGTATAATCAATGTCACTAAGTTGTGTATGCAGCCATTGTTAAATTGGTGTGTGATCTTTATGTATTTCCTCAACATTAACAAAAATACATATATATAAGAAACACATAGGTGGTAGAGATATCCAAAGTAATAACAAAAACAAGAAAAATCAGGAAGGAAGGAGAGAAAAAGGGAAATCAAGTAATGCCATATCTCTTTAAAAATATAGCAATTGCAAATCAAGTGTAAATCACTTTCAAGATGTTGATTGCTGTACTTTAAAAAGCAAAATTATAGTCAAATACAAATTTCTTAAATCAACCTTCGGAAGGAAAGGCAGTTAAAATTGTAGACACACTTTCAAAAACAAAACACCCTCAACTATTTGGAGTCGTGTAATCCAAAAGTGCCACCACAGTGATTTTCTTGTGTTTCCAGTTATAATATTTAGAAAAATATAGCACGAATGACACAAATAGGGATTTACCCTTGATTCTCAATTTATTTTGTAACTCCAGTTACATTATTAAAAAATATACATTCCAAATGACCAAACAAGATACACATTCTTTGAATCAAAATTTATTGATCATTGGTTTCATTGATTGCACATTTTATGCTGTTGATGCTGCTGTTTCAACATGGGAGAAAATTAATTTTATGAAGGAAAGATAAAATGAGCGTCAATTTTGAAATACCTTTTGTAAAGTCAATGAACCCTTTATTTTGATCTGGCATAACATAATTAAACAATATATAACTGTATTGATGGGAGTAAACATAATTAAACCAAATAAATATATAGTATAGTCCAAAAAGAAAAAGTTAATGGATTGAATTTTATAAACTTGATTTAGAATTTGTTTGATTTTTTTGTGTATTGTTTATATACACTCAAAACACTCAGATAAAGTATGAATGGTTATGGAGTGTATGGTAGTTTTAAGTTATTCTTTTGATAGTAATTCTTTGATAATAATAAGCAATTGATAATCCATACCAGTGCAGAATCTTGGTTCACATAGTGGCTGCTAAGCTTAGGACTTTAACTATATTAAGATAATGGGAAATGCATTATTTAAACCAAGACCACATTATCTTCAGGTTGCAAAAAAATAGATCATAGGCAGGCAAATTTTTGTCATGCAAAGAATTTGATACTCAAAGAAAAAGAAGAATTTGATACTCTTTTCCAAATGTTTTTCTACATTTTGCTCAGTATTTTATCTGAAAACAAAACAGACAATAAAAACAAACCTCTTAATAGAGCACACCTTCTATGGAGGAGGTATTGAGAGATAAAAGATAGAGTACCCACTGACAGATAGAAAAAAATGAAAGGTCCAGCTGAAAGCCCTGGGATTGACAGGACGTCAGGAGGGGTGATTTTGACATCCTTGGGTAATTTTAAATCTGAAGTCAGCAAGTCCCAAACCCCCTGAGCTGATTTTAAACTACAAAGTCAGCAAATTCGAGAGTCTCTTTGCTGACCTGTCTCCTGTTTACTTCCTTCCCCATACTCATGCAAGACCCCAGTGTGAACAAATTGTTAGCTGTTTCATAATAAAGCATGAGGAGTGTGTTCAGACTCGGGATTGGTCCGTTCATAACCTGGAGAACAAGACAGACAAAATACCCCAAATCTGATTTAGAAAGATAATTTTAAAAACATGACAAAGTTGTTTCAGCAGCAACTCATCTGCTGCATCCGGTGTTCTACCTGTCCCGCCCTTTCTAAATGAACTGCTTTCCACTTGCTGTTTGTGATTAGTAAAGAACCCCTAGACACATCAAAGCAGGTGCAACAATATGAAGTGTGCAAATGTATGTAACCTCCTACTAATTGATGCCAGATTGAAACTGAAAGGGTGGAGGAAGATTTAACCAACTATTTGCAGCTTGTATTAAGGAGGGTTTTTTATAGAAGCCAAATCAGTGATACCTGTGCATGTTTGTAGACTAAAGTGACCAGATTTTAAGCAGGACACCATTGACTGGGGAGTTGGGGGAATTCTTGATTAAAAATTTGGTCTATATGGAGCAACAAAAATTTTCATCAAATGCAAAAATAGTATTGTAATATATCTATTTGAATTTTAAAACACTGCAGGACATTGTTAAAAAGCGGGACATCTGGTCACCTTATTGTAGACTGAAGAAAGAGATTGATATCTAGAAGTGGTTTACATGGTTGCAAATTAGGTAAGTCCAGTCCTGGTCAAGTTAAATTCTACTGATTTGTGATAACTAATGAAAAGAGTGCAGAGAAGGCTGGTGAATGCAGAGTATAGTGAGTCTGAAATCAGCCCAGTGAATTCTACCACTGATCATCTGCTGACAGCTCCTGGGATCTGCAGACAATGCAACAGGATATCAAAGAACCAAAGAAATGCAAGATCCAGCACTAGCAGAAAGTTAAAGAGGATTTAATTCTGCCTGATTGCTCATTGATACAAAAGAATATACCCCCAAGGAGGTTTCATCAGTCTGGGACTCAGTTGATAGGTTGTCCTGTGCCCTTACCCAGGAATGTCATTAGCATAATTCCTAACTATCTCAGATCACTCCATGTAAACTTGACATCTGTGCACAACTCTAACCTTACATAATCACCAAGGGCAATAATAAAATCATACTTATGCCTAACATTATACAACTCACACAATTACAACCGAAACTGCACTAACTCTATTTGCATCTTATATTTTATAAGTGAATAAAACAATACTATTCAGTGCATACATACAAATAGGGATTACTCATAAAAATTATGGTCCTGATTTCTGAAGCTTTTACTTAAACTTACTTTCTTTGACTACACATTCTGCATTTCCTCTGCCTTCAGCAAGTACCTCCACTAGTCTTGCTTCTTTGCCTGAAGGTGACCCAGGGCTTCCTTACTGAAGAATCTGGGCTATTGGGAGTCCTGACAACATTGAGTGCTGCACTTTTCCATTGGTTTTAATCACAGGACATAGTAATACTAAGAGATGACTTAAAGAATCGCCAAGAGTCCAGACATGCTTCTATACCACCATTCTGCAAATTCACCCTTGGTAATCACAATCAGTCACACCAATCAGGATAGTAATACATTTACAAAACAGTATGCACTGGGTGCCTAGGTAGTAGTAGGATTTTTCATGAATGATGATTACAACAGATGTGCAAATGTGGTCTGCATTCAATTGACATATGTATTGATCATGATAGGAGTTGTATGAGCCCTCCAATAAAATGATTTATTAAAAAAAATTCCTCCCCCAAAAAACAAAACCAAAAAAAAAAAACAGTATGCATGCTTTGTGTTTTATTTTTTGAAGAATGGTTGTAAAACATCATACTAAATCAGTTTGGGAGGAAATTTTAAAATAGAACCTTTACAAGGATGTTATAACATATGCAATGATTGTTCACTACAAAGTCTTGATCTTAGGGCACATGATAAATCTAATAGGCGGTAGCAACTAAGTTTCCTAAATTATTCCTAAATAATAATTCCTAAATTATTTCCCCTTATCTCCAGACTTCTCATTAACTGCCTTCTGCTTTTGTTGCATGATCTCAGAATCTCCCTGCTTCTTCTGAGCAGTAATCAAGATATCCTCTTTTGTTTTTCCCTTAATAATCTCCTGGGTTTTCTTTATGTTTTTTTCTTTTCTTCTTTTTTTTTTTTTGGCAGACAAGCTCTCTTTGATTTTCAAGGGTCATGCCAATCACAGAAACAGAGCCTGAAAGAAAACAACACGGAAAAACAAAGATCTCCTCACATGTATGGTCACAATCACCACCCCTCAATCTGGTAGGTAGTATTACTTTTCTTTGACTGTTGATCCAGAGGCAATGAGGAGTCCAAATGGATTAGAAGCATTCTTAACTCCCAATTCAAGGGAATGAGTGCTGCATCTCCACATGGGAGTATTTCCCCCTTTTGCACTAAGATCTCCAGACCCAAAGAACAGAGGGTTGTAGGCAGGGACAGGAAGCAAATATGTATTAGTGGGACATTAAGAGTAATAGGGAGTGATACCACTCCCATTGAAACCCTTTGATTCCTGGATCTGTGAATCTTGGTTATTGGTGAAACAGCAACATTTATGGGAAGCTGATTATGCAGCCTCCCAAAGGACATTTTTTCAACTTTCCAAGGTGTTCACAGCAAACGGTGCCAAAAGTGCATTTTTATAAGTCAATTTCATCATTCTATCAAGCCAGATTCTTCAGGATGATGGAGACTCCAGTAAGGGCTGTGGATTCCATGAGCATGGGTTGATTGCTGCAATTCGTTTTCTGTGGAACACCTTGATCTGAGGGGATGCTGTGTGGGCTATCCTGTTGGTCCATGAGACATTCTGTAAGGCCATGAATAGTAGTTTTGGCAAAAGCACTGCATGTAATGAAAGCAGATCTCCATCCCAAGTAAGTGTCTATACCAGTAAGATAAAAATGCTGCCCTTTCCTTGAAAGAAGTGGTCCTATATAATCAACTTGCCACCAAATTTCTGATTGATCACTCCAAGGAGTAGTCTCATATCTTGGACTCAATGCTGGTCTCTGCCATTGTCATATTGGGCACGTAGTAGTGACTTTAATCTTATGTAGTAGTTAATCTGTTGTCAATTTGAGACTTAAGAGTGAAGGGTAGAGTTTAGCCTATGGATCAGGCAGCAGCAGGATGTCCTCATTTGGAGGTGCTAAGTAGATAAATAGCTCATTGGAGTCAAAAAACATGCTCACTCCCTGTGAGATATTACTAACAACGAGCCTGCTGCAGCAATGCTGATGCAGTCAGAGCCCTGGAGCTGAGGAGCCATGTGGAGACCCATGCCAGCACTGAGATGCTTTTAATGCAACTGGATGCACACACTGGCCTGTGATCTCCCTGCATTTGATGTCATTGCATGTTTTTTGTGGGTCTGAAGAGAACTTTATGGATTAGTATTAGACATATGGGCTAATATCAGACTTATGGACTTGGTCTGGACTGGACTAGGAAATTTTTCTCAATATTCAATTGTTCTTGTATCTAAAGCTCTTTCCTATACATATATTTCTCTAGTAAACTCAGACTAACACATCTTTTCAGCCTTGGTGAGTGGAAGTCTGGATTGTTGAGCTCACACATAATGAAACCCTTTCCACTATGGGCATTTGGTTCATGGACCTATTGGGAAAGTACAGAAGTGACTAAAGAAATAGATTGCCTGGTTCTCATAGAACATGTCATTCTATCCACTACTATTAAATTTCTTCTCCGCGGAGGTAATCCTTTGGTGCATATTCACACAAAACAAATATGTTTACATTTTTGGCCCATTGAGAGGAGTTTATCCTCATATATCTTCCCCATACCTCCTTATCAATCATTTTCCAATCATGCTCTTTCCAAATCCCTGTTAATCCAGCCAAGCCATTGGCAACAGCCCATATATCTGTATACAGTCTTACGGGTAGTCATTTCTCATTCCAAGCACACTATATCTTATTGCTCTGCCATTGGGAGGCTTTTCTTTCACTACTATCCTTCAGAGATGTTCCAGAAATAGACTGCGATGATTCTGCTATACATTTTGAGTGGTACAAACACATGGATTTTCTGTTCCTCGGTCAATTGTTCATAAAGAACTCCCAGTGAGTCATAGATGCAGACTAGGGGAAAGGTGATAGGAATGAGGTGACAGGAGTGGAGACCATAGATATTTGGGCCAATTCTTCTCATGGATAGTGGTGTCCTTCTAGTGGGCAGTGTTTTCTTTCCTCAAAAGAACCCAGTGTCCCCTTTATTTAAGAAGTTGTGAGCCTGAGGCACGAGCGGAGTGAGGCAAGCATCATAACCTCTCGGGTTCTTGTTTACACTGCGCACTGCGTAGAACACATCTCTGCAAAGATGGTCAATGTACCCAAAACCCAAAGAACTTTCTGTAAGAAGTGCAGCAAGCATCAACCTCACAAAGTGGCCCAGTATAAGAAGGGCAAGGATTCCCTGTACGCTCAAGGAAAGAGGCGCTATGATCAGAAGCAGAGTGGCTATGGTGGGCAGACAAAGTCAATTTTCCGGAAGAAGGCTAAAACCACAAAGAAGATCGTGCTGAGACTTGAATGTGTTGAGCCCAACTGTTGGTCCAAGAGGATGCTGGCCATTAAAAGATGCAAGCATTTTGAACCGGGAGGGGATAAGAAGAGAAAGGGCCAAGTGATCCAGTTCTAAGCCTTGTTTTATCTTACAAATTTGATTGAAAGTGTTGAATCAATATTAGAATTACCTGTAAGAAAATATATATTCTTACTCGAAAAAAAAAAGAAGTTGTGAGCCTGTAAACTGGATGAAGTCTGGCATTGATTGATGGGTTGTGACTGTCTCTTCTAATGTTTCAAATTAGACGGTCATTTGCCAAATCTAGAATTTTTCTGCTTGTGTAGGCAAATATTTAGTAATATTCTCATCTCTTTCATTCCTAGGACCACTCGACCTAAGTAAACAATGTTACAGGTACACATTAGTCAGGCTATTCTGATTACTAATTTGGATCTTCAGTCTTTAAGAGCAACCACCGCACCATGGTTCTGTCCAGTGAGTGTTGCTACTAGGCCCATAACCATGGCCCCCAATCAGCCCCATTACAGGCTAGCGTGTTAATACACTTAGGGAAGTTCCTATTGTCAAGTCTGACTGACTAAAACATAATCACAGGAGTCTTAAGAGATACCAGGGCTCCCTTCACAATTTTTTTCTGTTGGGTAAAAAGAAAAAGATGTGTCCTTCAGAGACACTCCCTTTGTGGTCTATGGGTTTAACTTGATATATCCACTTGTGTTAGTCTGGTTAGACTAGAGAAACAAATTCATGGACACTCATATGTGTATCAGTAAGAGCTTTATATAAGGAGTAACTGCACATTAAGAAAACTTCACAGCTCAGTACAGATCAAGTCTGATATTAGCTCATATGTCAGATACCAGTCTATAGCGTCCTATTCAGACTAAAAATAATGCATGCAATAACCCTGAATACAGGAAGATCACTGGCCAGTGGGTGGAAAGTCTTGTGGATCCAGTGGAATTGTAAGCATCTCAGTGCTGACAGGGGTCTCTGTGTGGTTCCTCCAGCTCAGGGCACTATCATAGTTCCATGGTCTTGTCAACTGCAATGTCTCCCAGGGAGTGAGTGCATGTCTGCCTACAATGAGCTACTTATTTCCTTTGTACCTTCAAATGAGGTTATCAAGCTTTAACCTGATTGCCAGGCTACACTCTGCCTCTTCACTCTTAATCCTCTCAAATTGACAACAGATTATATAACTATCTAACTGCTAACATTCCAATTTCCCTATGCTTTTTGGATGCATTCTTCTATGGCAGAAAGCCCATCCTATCATTCACAATATGGTAAAACTTATGTTAGAGTCATAGATACATGTTTACATAAAAGTACTTAAAAGTTTTTATAAAAGAAAATATAATAGCTTTGTTTTTGCTTTCAATTTTACTTCAAAGCCACATGTGCATACAGAAAGAGCAGAATATGCCTCAAGAACCCCAGTTTGCTGATTATTCCCCTCCTTCTCTGGTATGCCAAGATAAGTCTGATATCAGAATTTAATTTAGAGTAGTTCATCTTGCAACCATATCTTTAGAAAACCTACCAAATTAACTATTAGATCTGCTCATAACCGTTCTAGTGGAAACATATCTAAAATTCAAGCTGATCCAAGTTTATTTTCCTTGCACCATCATTGTACACCCCCAATAAACATTCCTACACATTTTTACCAGGTTTCTGTCTGTAAATATTGGAAAATTATAACATGTCTTTAGGAGCATTATGCATTTCTTTCAGAGTCACTATTTGGGGACTGTTATTTAAGTGTAGTAATAGACCTAGAGGCAAATATTGGTGGGTAGGGTGTTTCTTGGGAACACAAAGCATTATTTTATAAGGCATATGCCTCAGGCAATGTCCAGATACAGTCCCAAACATTGTACCTTGACATAGTTACAGCATGCATAGTTGAGCTAATCTTCTCAAGTTTGGATGGAGGACTGTGTGATAACAGTTTGACTAAGAGTGGGTTATACTCTTCAGATGGGAAGATTGATGTTGGTGGCTGGAGTGGTTCAATAGAATCTTCCCATCTAAGTTTCAGAGTCACATTTCTTCCCATCAGTGTTCTCAATTTAATATTAGACACCTTTCTTGATTGAGAAATAAGCTGGCAATATTAGTAATCTACTCATATAATAAATCTTTGAGTTTGATTTTCAGTGGTATCAATTCTGCTACTAAAAGAGATAAGGCTTTCTTTCCCTAACAAGCAGAAATTTTGAGGTCATTTATATAGCAGAATGGGTCAGGATTCCAAAACGCTGAGATCACCTGTTTCTTTTAAAAGCTTACCTGTTATAAGAAGTGCCAACACATCTGCTTCCCTATATTTCTTATCCTGACAAAATTTTAGAAAGATATCAAACATGCAATTACTCAGAGCCTCAATTCTAATCAACATTTCATTTATTGGTGGTGTTATTTGGGGTAATAGCTTTACCATTTCACTTCATGGATTGATAGTGCTCTCTTTAATAATAGTGATAGACTTATCCATACTTACAAAGACAAAAGCAGAGTTATCAATGCCTTTAGGCCTAATTAAGCCTGATAACCAATTTTGAGAAATCATCATTATGATTTTGTTGCTCTGGACTCAGCCCCAGTACCAAATTTGTTAGATTGAGTTCGCTGAGAAGGAAAACCAGAACACTTGTATGTTTTTTTATAGAGAAAGAGATTTATATCAAGAAACGGTTTTCAGTCTAGTTCAAATCAGCCTTCTGACTTGTGGAAGCTAATGAACAGGAAGCAGGATGCAGAGGCAGCAAGAGGCCCAGACTGGCAGCTGCAGAGGGAAATGAATCCTGAAATCAAATAGATAAATTCATCATTGGTACCAAATGAATCCATTGGCTGTAGCTTGCTGAGAGCTCCTGAAATGAGCAGTCAACACAACAGGAAACTAAGGAACCAAATGCAAATGTCAGCTCCAACAGAAGTGACAGGGCCAAAGAGGATTCAAGTCTGCTTGGTCTCTTTCTTACACAAAAGGCCAGAGGACCAAGGTGTCCTCAGGTTGTGACCCATTGATAGGTTGGAATCCACCCCTACCTTCACCCAGAGTGTCTTGTTGATATACTACCTAATCATCACACAGCTTTAGTGAACATCTATGGTCATGTGGCTAAAAATGGTAAGTGAAATATTCTGAAAGGCTCTGCTCAACAGAATCATACATGTGCTTTATTTTATCAGTTCATAAGTTTTTATTATTATACATTTATTTCTTTGTTTCTATTGTAACTTGTCACTTCTATTGTCAATCTCTAGATTTTTTCATACAATCCTTGTAATTATTTTTTAATTTATCCTTTGGTGTGTCAGGCAGAGTTCTCTTAGAGAAATAAAAATCAGGACACTAGTAATTCTTTTTATAAGGTATATAAGGTATATAAGATAGGAAAGAAACAGTTAACTATCTATAAAGCAGTACAGATTGTTCGGTGCAACACACTTGTGTGAGGAAACTAGAAGATTGGCAGCAGTCCTTCAAGTCTTGAGAGCAATCCAGCCTATCTGGTCACAGGCAGCAAACAGCAGAGCAGGTTGCCAACAGTCAGTCAGATGACAGAGTTAAACAGTCCCCAGCTCAAGAGATGTATATCCCAGGAGTATGGCGAAGTAGGGCTTGAAGGATCCTCAACTCACAGCAACACAGTCCATGATTAGGTGTCCCTCAGGTAGTGTTGCTTGGAGGTCGAGGCACAGGACAAACAAGGCAGCTCTCTCGTACGAAGATCCAGAAGCAAGAGAGAGGGCGGGACTGGCCGAGTCTTTCCTATCTCTGCCCTTCAATTCATCCCGTGCATTCATTGACCGTGCCATCACAACAGACCCACCAATCTTCTGTAGCCATGTTGGCATAACAAACCTACCCATCACAATCTAACCCATGCCAACATGACACCTGTACACAATTTTTTACCCATATAGAATTTCTAGACATCAATGAAATCAAACTTATACTTAATATCAAACATCTATCATACATATAAATGAGAACATACTGAGTCCAATTGTAGTTGATATATCATACATGAGCAAAGAAAAGATTCAATAAGCTCATAAACAGAAAATACATGAACAATCACAAACCTCGCTTCTGCAACTGAAGAATTGGTCGTAATTGGTAGGTAGAACTACCTTCTTCTACAATCCTTTCTGTATTACCTTTGCCCTCAGCAATCACTTCAGCTGGTTGTGGTTTTTTGCCTGTTGGGGTAACCCAGACCTTCATTCCTGAGGGGCCTAGGTCATTAGATGTCCTGTCATGATGGGGTTGCTGTAATTTAACATTAACTTTTATCACAGGGCATGGTAGCACTAAGAATCGGCCTATGAGATCTCTTGGATTCCAGATATATTCCTCTTTACCCCCATTATGTAACACCAGTCCAATTTCTTCTTGGTAATCTGGATCAATTACACCACTCAGTACAGTGACACCCTTCCTGATCTGTTGATCCAAAGGCATGAGAAGACCAAAGTGGCCAGGGGCCATTCTCAGCTGCCAGTTCAGTGGAATCCGTGCTGTGTTTCCAGGTGGGAGAGTTCCTTCCTTCGGGACCAGGACCTCCAGTCCCAAAGAACATAGGGTTGCTGGGACAGGAAGCAAAAACGCTGCAAGTGGGTCAATAGGAGTAATAGTGAGTGGTGCCACTCCAGTTTCCACCCCTTGGTTCCTGGACCCAGTAATCCTGGCTATTAGAGACACAGCACCATATATTGGCTGTTGGTTTAAAGCACATACAGCTTCCTGGAGAACACTGCCCCAGCCTCGCAAGTTGTTGCCACGCAGTTTGCGTCGCAATTGTGCCTTCAGTAGCCCATACTATCAAGCCAGCTGCTTCAGGATGATGAGGAACATGATGTGACCAATGCATTCCATGGGCATGGACACACTGACACACTGAATTTGCTGTAAAGTGAGTTCCTTGATCTGAAGCAATGCTATGTGGAATGTCATGCCGGTGGATGAGGCATTCTGTAAGTCTACAAATTGTGGTATGGGCAGAAGCATTGCACGCAGGGAAGGCAAATCCATATCCAGAATATGTGTCTATTCCAGTCAGACATAACAAAGCGCTGCCCTCTCCAGGATGGGAGTGGTCCTATATAATCAACTTGCCACCAAGTTGCCGGTTGATCTCCCTAAGGAATGGTTCCGTACCTTGGCCTTAACGTCGGTTTCTGCTGCTGGCAAATAAGGCATTCAGCAGTGGCTGTGGCCAAGTCAGTCTTGGTGAGTGAAAGTCCATGTTGCTCTGCTCATGCATACTCTCCATCCCTGCCACCATGTGCACTTTGTTCATGTGCCCATTGGGCAATAACAGGAGTGGCAGAGGAAAGAGGAAGGACAGTCTCCACAGTGTGTGTCACTTTATCTACTTGATTGTTAAAGCCCTCCTCTTCAGAGGTAACCCTTTGATGAGCATTCACATAAGACACAATTACATTTACTTCTTTGGCCCATTCAGAGAGATCCATCCACATACCCCTTCCCCATACCTCCTTGTCACCAATCTTCAAATCAAGTTCCTTCCAAGTCCCTGACCATCCAGCCAAGCCTTTAGCCACAGCCCATGAATCAGTATAGAGTCTCACATCTGGCCACTTTTTATTGTAGGCGAACTGAACAGCCAGGTGCACTGTTCGAAGTTCTGCCCATTGGGAGGATTTTCCTTCACTACTATCTTTCAGGGAGATCCCAGAAAGGGGCTGTAGCGCTGCTGCTGTCCACTTATGAGTGGCACCTGCATATAGTGCAGAGGCATCCATGAACGAAGCATGACTTTTCTGTTCTTTAGTCAACTTATTATAAGGAACTCCTCAGAAGGCCATAGATGCAGATTTGGAAAGGGAAGGTAATGTGACTGGATTGGGGACTGTGGGCTTTTGGGCCACTTCTTCATGCAGCTTTCTTATACCTTCAGGTCCTGCTCTGGCCCGATCTTGTATGTACCACTTCCATTTAACAATGGAGTGTTTCTGCACACGTCCAACTTTATAACTCTGTGGGTCAGACAATACCCAGTTCATGATGGGTAGTTCAGGCCTCATGGTGACTTGGCTGCCCAAGGTGAAGCATTCAGTCTCCACCAAAGCCCAATAACAGACCAACAGCTGTTTTTCAAAGGGGGAGTAGTTGTCTGCAGAAGATGGCAGGACTTTACTCCAAAATCCCAATGGTCTAAGCTGTGATTCACCAATAGGGGTCTGCCAAAACTCCACACTGCATCTTTATCAACAACTGACACTTCTAGCATCACCAGTGCTCTTAAGACTAATCACATTGGAGAACCAATCAAAGAGACCCATGTTTATGATTTTATTTCTCTAGAAGCACTCCTGGTACCACTTGTGTCAGGCAGGATTCTCTTAGAGAAATAAAAATCAAGACACTAATAATTATTTTTATGTATTTATATATAGAGAAAGGTATATAAGATAAGAAAGAAACAGTTAAATATCTATAAAGCAGTACAGATTGTTCAGTGCAACACACTTGCGTGAGGCAACTAGAAGACTGGCAGTCCTTCAAGTCTTGAGGGCAGCTAAGTAGTCCTCTGTAGAGCAATCCAGCCTATCTGGTCACAGGCAGCAAATAGCAGAGCAGGTCGCCAACAGTCAGCCAGATGACAGAGTTCAACAGTCCCCAGCTCAAGAGATGTATATCCCAGGAGCGTGGCGAAGTAGGGCTTAAAGGATCCTCAACTCACAGCAACACAGTCCATGATTAAGTGTCCCACAGGTAGAGTTGCTTGGAGGTCGAGGCACAGGACGAACAAAGCAGCTCTCTGGTCCGAAGATCTGGAAGCCAGTGAGATGGTGGGACTCGCTGAGCCTTTCCTATCTCTGCCATTGAATCAATCCTGTGTGTTCATTGGCCGTGCTGTCACAACAGACCCACCAATTTTCTGTGGCCATGTTGGCATAACAAACCTACCCATCACATATAGTATGAGCTGGATAATGATATAGAAAAAGTGTGTTAGAATGTATATAGTGTAAAACGAAATCAGAAATGATTGAGGTAATTTAAGAATATTAGTTCTTTTTTAATTTATTTTATCTATTTTTAATTTTTTTTAGGCATCACTGCCCTGGTGGTGGGAGTAGGAGGCCCAGCCTTTGCTCCTGGGAGCCAGAATTGAACCTCCATCCCAATGGGCCGCAGTCCCGCGCACAACCACTACACCACCGGGGCTCAGCCCCAGAATATTAGTTCTTAAGAAATGGCTTTACTCAGTACTTGCCCTCAGGAAGACATGAATACTGTAGAAAAATGCCGTGAAGTAATCAGATGATGCTAGCTTTTAGAAAGAACAGTGTCTGTGATCTTAAAGGCTTGTCGTAAAAGAAGCAGTCATCTAAGTGAGGTGTCAGTTAAATCCATGCAGAAGAGGCACACCAGCCGATGTAATCCAAGGATTCTAAGTTGTAATACCTAATACCTGAGAAGTGAACAGAATTTGAACCTAATTTTTCAAAACGGTATTCAGAAGGATAAAGATGACAATTAAAATCCAAAATCCATTTCAGGGTCCCCACAGGGATTAAGTCTCTCAAGAATTCCCTTATGATAATTGACTAGGATGCGAGTATCCTTGCTAACAGACAGAGTGCTCTGGAAAATGTACTTATACTGATAGTTAGGTTAAATTTTAACACCATATTATTTTCCCTATTGACCTATTTTATATTTGTTATAGCTTCAATTATTTTGTCCTTTCTTTTGGATTGAGATTTTGCTGTTTCGCTTTATTTTTGTTGTTGTGTGTGGGGATTGTGTGTTTCTACTTTTATGGAATCTAGGATAGGTAAACCTACAGAGACAGTAACTGGATTTCTTAGGGTTGTTGCTCAGGGTAAGAGAGAAATAGAAAAAATAATAAAGAGCACAAGAATGAATAAATGGTTATAAAATTAATTGTAGTGATGATTGCACTCACTTTTTAATATATTTAAACCACTACAGTAAATTGTATGCCTTGTAAATTATATGTCAATAAAACTGGAAAAAAGATAATAGAGCTAGAAAAGTCACCATTTTGCAATGATCATAGTCATAATTTGTTCTAACAATCATCAATAAGCCTAAAACTATTGAAAAAAGGAAAACAGTCATTTTGTAGTGGGCAAACATGTGACACATAATTTTAACCAATTGATCAAATGCAATTTGTCTATTATAAAAGATACTATTCACATTAAATGACACAGCAGCTTTTCCATTAAACTACTGCCCCAAATGAATAACCTAAATATAACCTTGAGGAAATTTCAGACAATCCAAATATTCTCCAGCTCTGTTCCTGCATGTGGGTATGTAATTCAAGAGCGTCATGGGGATGAACCCAGGAGCCAGGACGTCCATATCCAAGGGGCAGAAGAGCAGGGCCTGCAAGGGTTAAGGCACTGGGGCAGCTATTCTGCCAGACTTGAAGAATGGGGCCACCCATAATTGAGAGAGAAGAGTTGGCATCCTAGTTAGCCTGGAGGAATTAACTGAAGCTTAGGATCAATGACCTTCCCCTCAGAATTTAGAGGCTATGGTCTACACCCAAAATCTGAAAGGCAGTGTCACTGCCTATGTGATCACATGAAAAAGAGGCTTCCTTTCAAGTCTTTAAGGCTGCTTGTTATGCTGGGCTTTGGACTTGCTTGGTGTCATTTGATCTTTCTTTTCCTCTGATTTCTCCCATTTGTAATGTAAACGTCTACCTTATAATGATGTCACTTTGAGGACTATACTGTGCCTAACTCCAACCATATTATTTTAAATTGTCTTATACAGAATTAAAAGGTAAAAATGAAGAGAAAAATTAGAGAAATTATGTATTTAAATTATGATGTTGGCTATGACTATTGAAAGAGCAACCAAATCAATGTAGTGAAAGTACTCTCACAATGTCAGAAGAATAAACAAAGCAGTGTAGAGAAAGTACACTTAGAATGTTCCTTAGAAGGAAGTTGGCAAGACGTCATGTCATGTACTTGTACATGTAATCAGAAGAGATCAATTCCTGGGCAAAAATACCCATCATGCTAGGTAAAGTAGGAGGACAGCAAAAATTAGGAAGATCCTCAGGGAGATAAATTGACAAAAAGGCTACAAAAGGGGATTGAAATATAACAATTATCGGGATAGCACAGGACTGGGCAGTGTTTCCTTATAGGGGTCATTATTATTTGGAACAATTCAATGACACTTAATAAACACAACAACATCTGTAACTAGTACCCCTGTAGTTGTTCATTTTTACTTAAAGGTTAGGTGTTGAACTGCAATCTACAAGATTGACAGTTTGAAAGCACCAACTAATCCTCAGGAGAAAGATGGGACTTTCTGCTCCTGTAAAGAGCTACAGCTTTGGAAACTCACTGAGTCAGCATCAACTGAAAGGCAGAGAGCGAGCATTCTTGACGTTTGGGTGGTACAAAAGATTAAAAACTCTGGTTGCAACCAAAAAATTGGAAGTGCCATGGAAGAAAGGTCTTGCTATTTATTTCTGAACAATCATCATCAAAAACTCTGTGGAGCACAGTTCTACACTGGCACATATGAACCTTCTGTGCTTCAGTGTAGACTCAAAGGCAATTGCTGTGTGCATCTATTTTTTGTTTATTGATGAAACATACCTCTGAGGCAGAGAACAAAGCATAATGTAGATCTGCCACAAAACAAAGAATAAAGAACATATTTTAGGTAGGCAAACAACAATATAGATAGGTTATCCAAAAACAATCCCATGTGGTAAGTGTCATGAAAACCATGGAACAAAACTTAAAATAAGGATAATGACTGTAATTAAAATAATAATTCAGCAACCTCCTTTACATTATCACACCAACAAAAAGCAAGAACTCAGAATCTAAAGTCTTATTTTAATGGCTTCTATTAACAGAAGATATCAATTAAGGGGTGTTATAGAGTTGAATATTCTATTTTGTGGCTTAAAAAGTTTAAAGAAGAATGCATTAATTCAATTTCAAGCTTCATAGTATTTTTGCCTAAATATATAAGCACTTCATAAAGTATTTCCATAAGCTGCCACAGTAATCTAGAACTTTCTGAGGAAAGAATAAAGTATATGATGAGGTCATATGTATATGTAGGATATCAAGTCATGTATTCAGTTCAAAACTCTACAATCTGTGATTTAGTAAGCCTTATCATCTCTCTTAGTCTGTTTCTTCAGTCTGAAAATTAAAATAAAGCTTACGTATTACCATATATCACCTGCAAGAATTTGGTGAGGTATTCAAATACAAAGCAATTTACAAACAATAAAATGTAAGGTGACAATGAGTTGGTTCAGACTCATAGAGAACCTCATATGTACAGTCCTTCTACTTCACTATAAAGTGTTTATAAAGTATAAATAATATACAATTACAAACTAATATGTGATAGTTTATGATATAGACTATGAAACACCAAGCTTGAATGTGGACATACTCTTTCTATGTGTGGTTGTGGTATAATAAGTTCTACAATTGTGTGGATTATTCTATGAAGAGGAAGACAATATCTATTAAGAATGAGACCAGCCAAAAGAGAGAGGGGGGAGAGAAGGACAGACCTTTAGTACAAAAAATGACTTTTTCTTGGTTATCAGCTACTGAATGTTTTTTTCTTTTCTTTTTTTGGGGGGAGGGAGCATCACTGCCTTCTGGTGGTCATGGGAGCTACCCAGTGCTGCTCCTGAGAGCCGCCGTACTGAATGTTTTTAAGGATCATTTTATCATTACCTATTAAAATCCTGACTCTATGATGTTGCTGTTAGTTGTCATCGAGTCGGAGATTTGGACTTATTGTGACACTATGCACAACAGAAGGAAGCACTACCCGGTCCTAAACCATGCTGACGATACTTCTTATGCTTAAGCCCATTGTTGTGGCCACTGTTTCAATCCAGCTCTTTAAGGGACTTACTCTTTTTTGCTGGCACTCTGTTTTACCAAACATGATGTCTTTCTCCAGGAGCTAGTTTCTTCTGACAACATATACAAAGTATGTAAGATGAAGTCTCACCATACCAAGGAGCACACTGGCTGTACTTCCAAGACAAATCTCTGTCCTTTTAGCAGCTGGTGCTGCTCTCAATCTTCACCAGCACAATTCGAAGGCGTTGATTCTTCTTCAGTCTTCTTTACCCCAATGACCAACTTTCACAAGCATACAAGGCAACTGAAAATAACATAACTGAGAGGAGGCACGCTCACTCTATGATGGGACTTTAGAAAATTCAGTTAAGTCTACATGTAAAAAACACACCAGGCTGTAATCCAAAGATTATGTAGTAGTTATATAATTTTATATTAACTTGAAGATATAAAATTGTAAGGGGGAGTACAGAATGTGGACCCAAAGCGTAGCAATAGGTGAAATGACATACCCTTACAGAGGGGTCACAGAGAGGAGATGATCCAGTCAAGGTACAGTGTAGCAACAATGAAGTATGCAACTTTTCTCTAGTTCTTAAATAGTTCCTCCCCGCCTACTATCAGGATCCTAATTATACCTTAAAAATCCAGCTAGACCAGGGGATATACATTGGTATGTATAGAAGCAGGAAATATGGGGAATTCATGATAGATGGTCCCTTCAGGACCCATGGTGAGAGAGGTGAAACACGGAGGGTGGAGGAAAGGTGGAGTAGAAAAGTGGAACTAATTGCAGGGATCTACATATAAAATCCTCCCTGAGGTTTGGAAAATAGGAAAACAGGTGAAGGGACACATTGTACAATATATGATATGACAAAATAATGACAATTTATAAATTATTAAGGGTTCATGGGGGAGGGGGACATGTGCAGGAGGGGAACTATGGGGAACTGATACTGGGGTTCTAAGTAGAAGGAGGGTGTTTTGAGAATGATGATGGCAACAAATGTGCAAATATGCTCTGCATACAATTGATGCATGTATCGATCATGATAAGAGCTGTATGATCCCCCAATAAAGTGGTTTTAAAAAAAGGGTAGGGGTGGTATCCAACTTGTCAAGGAGTTAACAGACTGATAGTATCTTCCTGTGAGCATGGCTTTCACATAAGAACAGCCCCTCTTTCTCTGATTTCACCTTCCTGCTTACTGGCCACCCTGAAAGCTTGTGGAGTCTTGCCATTTTCCACCAACAGTAGACCTACATGACTTTACAGTCACCAGCCTGTGATATTCCTGCATTCAGCATCATTACATGTGACTGCCTGAATCTCAAGAGGGACATGTAATCTAGTGTAATGCTTACGGACTTGAGTTGGACAGGACTTGGATTTTTTTTAAAAATATATAGGTACTCCATGATATGTAACTTCTTTCTTATATATACATGAGTGTCACTGGATTTGAGGTGGGTAGTAGAGAAAAAAAATCATGAACATGGAGAGTGGAGGCTTCTATGATCTCTACCTTATGACAGTTGTTCCTCTTTTACTAACTAGAGGTCAGCTGTGGACATGCGGTTTAATTAGTTAATTTTTGGAAAGGGCATGGGAAGTGAAAATTTTGATTCTTAGAAATTGTCTTTGGTTATTCTTAACTGAAATGGTACATATGAGTAAACACCTCTTGACCTTCTCTGAGGTCATGCTGCTTTGTCAAAATGGCTGACAGAAAGCCTGGCCCTGGCTGATGCAGCCAGAGGCTTAAGGCCATATTGCATGTGCAGAAGACAATTTAGAAAGAAAGGATTAAATTTGACTGTTTTAAGAATTTGTTTAGGGTGTGGTTATATTAGGATTATACAGATTTCTACTATATTGTTATTGATATAATATTTGACAGAAATGATTGGGAAGTATGAATAGAAAGAGTTTGGAAGCTCACTGCCTTCAGACATTAAATTGGTTCTATTATATGGATATAGGAAATGTCTGCAAGTAATGCTTAGGAAAGGGTAATTCCCACTAAGTGCTTTGAATCCTCAGGACATTTGCATCTGAAAGGACTTGCCACTTTAGCTATTGCCAGACTGAAGAGGAAAAAAGCTACACTGACTTTTTGGATTTTCAGCCATCGGTTTTCCCCTGAAGCTGGAAAAATCTGGAGCCATGAAGAAACTCTACTATCAAGAACTGAACATTAAAAGGAGCTTGTGGGCAGCCTGAAATGCTCACTAGTGACAATCTTGGACTACTTGTTTAATAGGTGTGGGAGAAATGCAGCCATAGAGAGATGAACTGAGTCTGAAACACATAGACCTGGATTCACAGGGACTAGGAGAGATGAGAGTGTGTTAGCTAGTCTGAAGTGTATAAAGTTGTGCAAAGTCTGAGCCTGTGATATGACCTAGCACAAGGTTAGATAAGGTTGTTGAGATTATGTGAAGGTTCCTATGATCCAGAGGTGAGGTGACTAAAGAACTCCCTGTGAGACTGAGACAGACCACATTGAGTTGACCAGAACCCAACCAAATCAAGATAAGATTTTTGAGTCTGTGAATTGGTGCATATTGCCTTCTGACTTTGATGGATGCCCTGTTCTGATTTGACTTTGCTTATTACGAATGCAGGCTCACAAGGTTCCAACTGGAATGGGGATTCTTCACATCAAAGAAGATCCTTGTCTCCTCAGACCACTGGGCTGATGAAAATGTGCACTACAGAAATTGGATACCCAAAATGGGGAAGATAAAAGATTGAGGTGGCTGGATTAAAAACTTTCAACATTAGGGGAAGATGCTGATAGGATTACAGGATACAGACCCACAATTTTTAGTCATAGAATATGTTGGGTTTTTTATTCACTTATAGAATATTATGATTAAATGGGCCTGTCACATTTTCAGTTTTACACATTTTACTTTTGTCCTTTTAGGCACAAATATATTATCTTATTGTTGTTGTAAAATTATGTAATATGTTTGGAGTTATATAAAGGTGTTAAGTTAACAAAAGGTGATCTGTGGTAGTTATCTAATTTTAGGTCACTTGAAGATATATAAAAATGTACAAGTGGTATTCAAACTGCCAAATAGTTCACAGTCTAATGGCTCCTCTGTGTGGGCATGGTCTTCTCATAAGGAGGTACCAGTGACCTTACCTTCTCCCTCTGCCTTCACCTTCCTGCTTGCTTTCCACCCCGAGAACTGCTGAAACCCTGCTGTGCTTCCACCGACTTCGATCCACATGACATTTCAATCAGCAGCTTGTGATTTTCCCGCATTCTGCATCATTCTATATGACTGCGTGGGTCTGAAAAAGGACTTATGGGTTTGATTTGAACTGGACTTGGATATTTTCTTAATATATAATTATACATATATGTTATATATACTTATCCCCTGATAGAAAGCTGTTTCTTATACACACATGAGTGTCACTGTTATTGGTTGCTCTAACATCTCAGTCTAACGCAGACTGTAGATAATAAAATCCAAGAACAGAGGAGGAAACTGTATAAGTACTTAAATTCTGCACACCTAGTATAGAGACAACTATGAATGAAAATGAAAGCCTAAAATCCATTTCCAGAGTCCTCACATGGAATAAGCCTCTGATAAATTCCCTCAGATCATTTACCAAGGATCTCAATAACTTTGCTATCAGATAGAGAGCATTTGAAAATGAATTAATGAAGATGTATTTAGGTTAAAATTTAACATCTTATCACTTTCTCTCCTTTTTGAATTTTAAAAATTTAATCGAGTTCATATTAGTTTGTTATCTTTTCAACTGAAGGTTTTCTGTTTTATTTTTTTATTGTTTCTGTATTTGTTTTCTTTTTGTTTTTGTATATTTTCTTGTTATGAAATCCAGGATCGATAAAGCTATAGAGACAGTAACTGGGTTAATAGTTTGGGGTTTATGGCAGGGGGTGGTTAGGGGGAAATGCGGAGCTAAATGAGTTCAAGATAGAAGAATTTTTTTCTAAAATTGTGGCGATAATTTTGCAACCCTTTAATATGTTTAAACTATTGAATTGCACAATATGTGAAATACGTGGCAATTAACTGTTGTTTTAAAAATTAAAGATCTTAAAAAAGTTAAAGATCTAATGGTGTGTGCAAAATCTGGTGAATAACTAGGGAGAAAGTTATTTCTGAATCATTGAACCTAACCTGTTTTGTAATCATTTTACCTTCTTGGATCAGAGAAATTCAGTCAGAAAATGGCTACAGATCAAATTCTCATGCTATGTGAACAACAAGATATTTCCAGGGGAAGCGAAAACAAGCATCACCTATCTTTATATTATATGTCTCTGTATTGAGGGTATTGAGGATCTAAGAAGTTTTATTTCTCCAAAAATTATTTATTGAAAGTATAAATTAATGTATTTATTCACTCTTTTGCTAGAGGTCATTTTTCCATATTAAATTGTTGGAAAATCATTAAATTTATGTTAATGGTAAAAAGGAAATAATTGTGAAAATGTGCATCAATAATCCAAACCAAAATTTAGAAGGGGTCATTTTTCTTTTTACAGATGGAAGGTGTTGGTAGATTCTCACATAAATATTACATAAATATGCAAACCATATAGATAGATTAATCCAATAATTTATTTCCTGGTTAGTTACAATAGAAAGTCTGCTTAAATACTCTAATCCACTGCTATTACAAAAATTGCTCTGTACATTTTTATTGCTTGTAAAAACAGACTTTTATTCCAATGATTTTTTTGTCAGAGAGAGGTTTAGGAAAATGAGAGTCATGGTGCTTAAATTAACTGCAAATGTGGTCAGGGACTTCTAAGTACACTCAAACCTTTTAAAATACTACTATTACTACTACTACTACTACTACTACTAGTATTACTAATGAGAAGAAGAAGGAGGAGGACGAAGAGGAGGAGGAGGAGGAGAATACGTTCATTCTTGTTGCTGGTGGATGAAATCACTCTTATTTTACTTCACTCACTGCATAACCCTAAAGTAGGGTTCAAACCAATAGTTATCACAATCTGGAAATCTTTATGAACAGCAGATGGCACTATAGGAATCCTTAAAATGGCATACCCCAAAGATTTTAGGAACGTTTTGTCTGGAAGGGACAATTCTTTCATACTCCTAAAAGACTGCACGATATAAGGCTGGCCTAACCTATTTGACTCCAAGAGACTTAAATGCTGTTTTTGTAACTTGGGTTTTCATGTGGACATAGTGAAATAGTTTAGTCCCTTTTACATTCATTTTTTATGCCTCTGGTTCTGATTGCACAAAATACTTTTTTTTCACTTGGATTATTTTCTATGGCCTAATATTATACCGTGATCAGAATAATTTCCACAATATCTCCAAATTTCTCCTCATTATCAACTAACTATACTACAGGTAATGTCTGCCTGGGAACTACTATTGAATCCTTTATGTTATGGGTGACCTAGACCTGTCTCATTTTACATTTTCACAGACATTAATCTAAGCTCTAATGGAGCCACTTCAAGGCTAACACAAGACCCTTCCTTTGTCTAACTTTTACTTATCTGATCTATGATTAATACTTTCCCAAATCATTCTTTTTGGCTAATCATTTGCATTTTCTCCCATAACCTTAACATCTAAGGATAAAGCAAACAAGCAAACAAACAAAGTCACCCACAGCATGGAGTTCATTTCAACAGCATGGAGTTCATCATCATATAGGGTCTCTGAGGCTATAAATCTTTATGGCAGAAGATAATCTCATCATTCTTCAGCAGAGCAGCCGGTGAGTTTCAAACACTGACTTTGTAGTTGGCAGTGAAGCACTTATCTGACAATGCCACCAGGGGGGCTAAGGAAAAGGAATTGCTATTCAAATGGCAAAGAGTATGTGTTATTATTAATTGTAGATCTTTCATTCTACCTCCTTTCAATGACCCTGATGCTGGACAAAAATGAAAGGTATCTGTATAGGTCACAATGAATTTCACAGCTGAATATGTTCCTGTGATTGCCCTCCTAGAAATCATTTTATTATTTTCCAAAGTCCTTGAATTCTCTTGTTAGATGGTCCCATGCAGCCAAAGATAGCACAAGGAAATTAACATAACAGATCTATCCAAACATATGTATCAGCTGAGAAATGGAAAAGGCATAGAAGCAAATACTTTTCCTAAGCTGCATCATATTTCATTGTAATAAAGGAGCACAGAAACTAGATGTTGACTCACCACATAGTTGATATGCAAATGTCATTTAAAAAGCCCATACTCATTGAAAGACCTGTTAAAGGAAGGTTAGAAATTAGCTTCCCAGGAAATGGAGCATGACTGCTAAGGATTTTACCAAAAAATTGAAAGCAGAACATTTCACAGCCAAGACAGAAACCTGTCATATGTCCCCTAATAAGCACAAGGCAAATTAAAATATAATTTCAAGTGGATGCCCATTGGGTTTAGGCATCATGAGACTGCTGACATGTTACTTGCAACTTAACATTTCCCCCATGTGACTTAAAAATGACCGAAAGCTTTTCTTGTACACCACCCAATAGTATCTTCAAAGGCACTTTTGTACTTCATATAAAGATATCTTACATTTAAACATACCATATTTTCTTAAGCTGAAAAGCAGCCTTCACAAAATTAAAAATATTAGGGATATTTTATAAAAAGACTAATTAAGAAAGGTGTTTTCTTTATCTCTAAAAGTACTTGGTAGCCCTTCATCTGTTGTGTTAATAGCATACACTGAGCATTACTTAAAGCACACATTAGGGCTTTCTTCTTTGGAGGTATTTTAGATGTTGAATGGTCCTCATTAATTTTAGTTTGGGAAGAAAAACTGGCATTGATTTGGCAGGTATTAATGTTTTGTTTTGCTTTTGCAGTTTTTACAGCTTCCAAAGCTAGAATATTAGTGTTAGGAGCCCTTTTTTAAGATTTTCAAAGTATTATTGAAGCTCTTGATCTGTTTTCATCATAGGAAAGTTTTCATATAATTGACTTATTTCTCTGTGCAATAGACATCGTTCAGATGATGAATGAAAACTTATGATTGTAATTTTTAGTGATTTACTGTGCTAGGATGAATAGACTACAGAAACAAATCCAGAGTCACTCATATATATTTTAATGAAGAGCTTTACATAAAAGATTAACTGTATATTATGAAAAAAATCTCAGCCCAGTCCAGACCAAGGCCATAAGTCCAATATTAGCTCATAAGCACAATACTACTCAAAAAACCTTTCTTCAATCTCATGCAATCACATGCAGTGTTGCAAAATACAGGAAGATCAGAGTCCAGTGGGTGCAAAGTCTTGCTAAACCAATGGAAGTGAAAGCAACTCAATGCAATGCGGGTCTCATTGTGCTTCTTCCAGTTCTCCAAGTGTGGTTCTTCAACAAGAAGGAGGAGCAGAGATTACTATTCCTGGTCTTAGCAAGTTTCTGTGTGCCTCGTCAGCAAGAAGACCAAGGAAGAGAGAAAGAGGAGGTTCCCACAATTCTCATGAGAAGGTCAAGCTCCCAAGGAGGCATCATCAGTCTGTAACCTGGTTGACAGGCTAGACTCCATCCCTTTACTCTTAATTACCTCTAGCTTACATGCGATTATGTAATACCACATTTATTTTTTGTTAGGTCATTTCTTTCAAGCTAGCATTCAAAATGACTATAGCAGCAATGACCCCAATAACAATAACAACAACAAAACCAGAGCATATTTTGTCAGAAATGGTGAGAATAGGGGGAGATTTTGAGAACTCCAACTTTTATATGTGGGATATCCTTTTCGAAATAAAATTTCTGTAGAAAGCTTCACTGGGATGGATTAGAAAACACATTGCACACGCTTCCTGACAACAACAAAATGCACCCATTTGGCTAAGTTGGAAATATATCATGATAGAGTCAATGCATAGGAATTGCCCAGTTAATGTTATACATTATTTTTTAAGTATCCCACACATTTCTAGTGTGCTTTCTTTTAGCCTTAAGGTAACAAATCACCTCTTCAAGACAGGATTTCACTTTCTTATTCCTTCGAGCAGCCATTTAAGGCAAGCTGCTATTGACAAATGGTATGGTTATGCATCACTGAAGATGAACAAAGACTTTCAACATCTTTAAAGTATTGTGTTTACTCAGTCACATAATAATAATTATACTTGAGTAGTATGGTAGAAGCATAGAGGCATGAAACTAAATAGAATGAGTAATTGTCAAGTTATTCTATTCCACCGACTTCAAGCTGAAGCAAATGTAAGATTCCTGATGTATCTATTCAAACTCCTTTCTTTCCCCCTTAATATTTATCCTTTATGTCTCCTAATTATAAACATCAAGGGATGTTCATTGAATCTTTCATATTCTTGATCTTTACACATCTCTGTCTGGCTCACCTTCTATGTGGTTTCAAGTGTCTCCTCTCTTATGAAGACACTCAAGGCTTAACTCTCTATACTAAACATTCAGCTCTAGCTTACAATGACAATCTGTGCCTTCCTACGCAAGTGACTTGCCACTTCCTCAAATCCTATGTGTCAAAATTAAATATCTTTCTTGAAAAGTAAAAATAACTCCTTCCCAATGTCATAATGTCAAACATGCCATCTTTCATATATCCAGGACCTAAGACTTGACAACTCTTCTAGGTACATAACTTACTAATCAATTACCAACTTCTAATGATGAGTAGTGCATTATGTTCTGGGATGCTGAGCTTCTGGTTAGCCGTTTGAAACTATAGCCACTACATAAAAAAAAGATGAGTGTCTCCTCCTGTAAAGGTTTACAGCCTTGAAAGCCCACAGGGGTAGTTTTATCCTATTCTGTAGGGTCACTGTCGATTAGAATCAATTTGATGGTACTGAGAGACAGTTATGATTGTACCTCTTGTTTTGGTTTTGATGGTCATCATTTCCTTTCCATTTCTAATATCATTCTTTTTACAACTCTCTTAGATCAAGCCTTTTGTTTTTGTTTTTTTACAATGACCTCAACTAATTTCTCAGCATCCTTTGTTTAATTCTTACAAACCACACCATACTCTGTTAACAACGTTTAAAAGGATGGGGATGGTGCATATTTTTATTTTACCTTGTACTGAAAATCATTTTAATGTTCCAAAATCTTCCTGTCACAGATAGTATCTGTATTTCTGTGAAGTCATGCTAGGCCTAGTTTGGGGAACATTAATGGGAATGAGAAAGCTTGGTTCTCAAACCTCAGCAATCCTAAGAGGCATACTTTGTGGAAGCCAGAGCAAAATGTAAATATTGTGCAACTATTCCCTCCCACGTTTCCTCTGATTTGGAAGGAGTAATAGTTATAGCTTCATGGTAAAATTACATCTGTTTGCTTTAGCCTAACCATTGAAATTGTCTTAATACAATCAAGATTACTTTTACCAAAGATAAGTGTATGAAATAAATCAACATTACTGATCATGTATCTCAGTGGTGCACTCTAACATAATTAATATTTATTTCTAAATGCATTTCTGATATATACTTCTATAGAAAACTTTGAGAATCAAACATAATATAGGCTTTATATAGCTAATGTACATTTATATATAGAACATTCCATGATCTATCATAAGGTACTATGGTGTATATGGTAGCATAACAAAAAGAAATCAAGGAAATAAAATTGGACAAATAAAGAGTGAAGCTTTATCTATTTGCAGATAATGTGTTTTTATAATCTAGAAAACTCCAAAGACTCCACAAATACACTGTTGGGTGCAAGTGAGGAATTTAGTAAGGTAGCATACAAGATTAACAAGCAGAAATCAATCAGATTCCTGTATACCAGTGAAGAGAGCTCTGAAAAACACATCAAGAAAACAATACCGGTTGAGCCCCGGTGGCACAAGTGGATGAGTGCGGGACTGCGCCCCGCGAGCTTGGTGGTTCAAATCCAGCGGCGGCTCTCAGGAACAGTGCTGGGTAGTTCCCACAACCACCAGAGGGCAGTGATGTCCCCTGAAAAACAAAAAAACAAAAAAAAAACAAACAAGCAAAAACAGAAAACAATACCATTTGTCATAGCCACAAAAAAAGATAAAGTATTTAGGAATAAACCCAATCAAAGAGACAAAAGACCTGTACAAAGAAAACCACAGAACACTATTACACAAAACCAAAAGAAACTTATACAAATTTAATAATATCTCATATTTATCAATCTATAAATACAATACAATTTCTATCTAGTCTGAATTTATTCTTCAAAGAAATGGGAAAACTACATAATTACCAATTTCATATGTAGTGGGGAGAAACCTAATATAATCAAAATAACTCTTAAAAATATCAAAATAGTAGACCTCACACTACCTGGCTTCAAACCTTATTACAAAGCCTGCGTTGTCCAAACAGTTTGGTACTGTTACAATGATTGCTATATAGACCAATAGAACAGAATAGAAAACCTGAAGTAAGTGCAGCCACCCACAAACAAATGATTTTTAATGAGGGAAAAATAAATAAGTAAATAGGAAAGAGACAGTCTCTTCAACAAATGATACTGGGGAAAAAATGAATCTCTATCAGAGGAAGAATGAACTAGGACCCATACCTAGCCCCATGCACAAAATGAACTCAAGATGACTTAAATATAAATCCCAGAGCTATAAATGAATCAGCGAGAAAATAGACACAAATGTAAGGGACCTATTTCAGGACATACACATACTACCGAATGCAATGAAAAAAGCACATGTCGGAGACAAATTTGATCACATTCACCTACTAAATATATAACATATTTGTGCACAAAAGACTTCACCAAATAAATGAAAAGAGAGCCCACAGAATGGAGAAAAGTCTCTAACATTGACACAGAAACAAAGGACTAATCTCTAATATCTACAAAACACTACAATCCTCCAGTCAAATAAAAAGAAGTCGCCCAATCAAAAAGTGAGCAAAGGACATGAGCAGATATATCTCTGAAAGAGATATTCTAATGGCTAACAAACACATGAAAATAACTTCCTTATAACTAGCCATCTGGGATATGAAAATCAAAACTACACCCAGTAATAATCCAATTTAAAAAAACAAACAAAAGAGAATAGAAAACAACAGATGTTAGGAAAAGTGCAGGGATATTGGAACACTCAAACTCATGGTGGGTCTGTAAACAGATACAACAATTGTGGAAAGTGATATGGAGTGACCAAAAACAACCAAGGAGAGTGATCTCACACAATATAACAGTACCCTAAAGAAATGAGACAGAATACAAATTGACATATGTCTTCCTATGATTATCAAATCACTGTTCAAAATAGCAAGAAACTTGAAACTGTCCAAAAGCTCCCAAGTAGAAGAATGGATAAAGAATCTTTGATACGTCAACACAATGGAATACTATGCACCTGTAAAAAGCAATTCGGATAGCAAGAAACACCTTATGGCATGTGCAGACCTATACAACATTATGTTGGGTGAAGTGAATCAAGACAAAAAGACAAATATTGAACAAGACCACTTTTATAAGGACAAACACCAAGACAAAGACAGACCGTGACTCTCAGATTATGCAGTCAGTCATTCAGTGCAGTATGCCAGGAAGAGCAGGGTGGTAAGACTCTCTAATTCTTGTAGCCTATTTAGTACTCCCTCATTTGTATATCATAAAGACCACTTCACCCCTAAGGGACTCCTCACCTCAGTTGGGGACAGCTTCTCCTTGAGGGCTATATCAGGCAACAGCTGGGGCTATGTCCTACCATCATCCTGATTGAGTAGACACTCCATTAGTTCTACTTTCTGGGGGAGAATCATAACCAAGAGTTGTGTGTCTCAAAGAGGCAACTCAATTCTGTTTAGTCAGAGGAGAGAGTAGGATGGAGGTTTCTTCTTGGGAAAAATTCTCAGCATTGCTTTATGAACCCCTAGTGGGGGGGGGGGAGAGAATCTGTCCTGTACTCTAAGGCTAATCATGCATGTTCAACCAAGTTTCTTTTCGACCCCTAGTGACCCATGACTCATACACAAACCACATCAGAAGAATCTGAGTCAAAAATCCACTAAGTGTTTAAGGACTTTATCTAATCTACAGTAGAGGAAGAGATAGACTCCTTTTAACTTAAGCTATAACACCCCAGTGAAAGAGGACTGCTGCCCAAGATGTTGGATTAATTTTGAGTTTGCCCAACTTGAGGCGATCACATATTTGTAACTTTCTTATTTTCTTGGCTTTTAAAGACATGTTATTTTTGCAAACACAGCTCTGCTGTAATGCATGAGTGTTATTGAACTCTGTGTCCTATATGTAACCTTCATTGTTTTCTTAAACAGGATTCAGTCATTTGTTTTTAAATATGAATAAGAGCACACATAATACATGCATTTTACTCTAAAAAGCTTTCCCATAAATAAGTATAGCCCTATCTCAAAAAAAAATAAAAAAGAACCAATGGTATTGAAGGAAGAAAGCAGTCAAAACTACACTGAAAGCATTAGCAAAATAAAAGCCAAATACAAAAGCAAGATTCCAGAAATTGACAAAATATCAAATGAAATATTTTGAACAATGAATTCAGGACTAATAGCATTTACTTGTCAATGCCAAGAAACTTGTAAAACAGCTACCTGGTCAATTAGCTGGAAGATATCCATATCTGTTTCCATTAAATAAAGTTGACCCAGCAGAATGAAAAAAATTATCAAACAGTATCATTGATATCATATGCAGGTACATTTTTGTTGAAGATAATTAAAAAATGAATACAGCAGTACATCGACAAGAAGTTGCTAGAAATTCAAGTTGGAGTCGGTAGAGGACTTGAAATGAGAAATACCATTGCTGATGCCAGATGCTTCTTGGCTGAATACAGAGAACATCAAAAAGAGGTTTACTTATGTATTATTGTTCAAGGTTTTTCAAATGTGTGTATAGATCATAAGAAAACTATGGATGACATTTCAAAATGATAATTCTGGAACACTTAATTGTGTTTGTGCAGAACCTGAACACTGACCAGGAGGCAGTCATTAGACAAGAACAAGGAGATATTGTAAAGTTTAACATCAGGATCATTGTGTGTCAAGGTTGTATCTTTTTATAATATTCATTCAACATGTATGCTAAGCAAACAATCTGAGAATGTGAACTGTATGAAAAATAATGTGACATCAGGATTGAAAGGAGACTCATTAGCAATCTGAGACATACATTTGATAAAATCTTGCTGTATATGAAGAAAACTTAAAGCATCTACTGATGAGGTGAAATACTCTCATATTCACTATGAATTAAAACTCAATATAAAGAAACAGAAATCCTCACAACTGGACCAATTGACAACGTAGTAAATGGAGAAAAAGTTGACGTTTTCAAAAATTTAATTTTACTTGAATCTACAATCAAAGCAAATAAAAACAGTAGTCAAGAAATCAAATGATATAGTGCACTGGGCAAATCTGGCCTCCAAAATCTAGTTAAAGTAATCAAGAGCAAAGATGTGTTCTGAAGAATAAATTGGGGCCAAAATTAAAGTCTTTTCAATCCCTGAATATGCACCAGAAAGCTGTACAATGAATAAAAAATACCAGAACAAAATTTATGCATTTTATCGTACCATGGTCTTCCAGAAGAAAAAACAAAGAGCTAAAGAAGTAAAGACAGCATGCTTCCAACAGGCATGAGTTCCTCTCATGGACGTTGGGCACACTGTCAATCTCTGGAAAAGGATATTAAGGTTGGATAAAGCAAAAGGTTAGTAAAATGAGAAAGAACCTTGACAAGATAGGTTGATGGCATGGTTTCAACAATGGGCTAACCCATGAGAGTGGTGCAGGATCAAGCAGGATTTCCTTCTATTGAACAGAGGGCTGGTATGAGTTGGTGAAAACTTGATGAAATCTAATATATTCTTCTGCCCTGACTCATGAAGGGACAAAGAATAGCCTGTAAGATGTTTCTGAACCATTTACATCATCATATGAAATATATACTATTGTATTCTAAATGTGTCTACGATCCTAAAGGTAGCATAGATTTACCAATATATTATAGTATGAGACAGAAAATAGAATCTGAGCTTTTAATAACCCATTAGCACTACTCTGGAACTAGGAGTAAAATATTATCTGGTCACATATGTATGAGCAACAAAGTATTGCTCTTGTTTATCTCTGAAATTAATTCTACTACACTGTCATTGATATTTTATAGTACAAATACTTCTTAATTGTTTCTGATTTTTGTTCAATTTTGTCTTTTAGCCAAAGTATTGTGTATAGTCATTAAGGATTAAGACAGATGCAACTTTCTTAGACATTTTCAATCATTTACTAAGGGATCAAAGCAGACACCTTGGATTCACTCCTAAATAGCCACAATGGAGCCAAAGATTTTACACAGAGATACCTTTTAGCCTTCTTCCCATTTAAAAGGCTATATTTTAAGGAGTCCTTCTGCATGACAAAATAAAAGACTTTAATATTTGAAGAAAGGAGATAATTATATGAGAAAACTAGGCTGAAGATAGCTTCTATAACTCATCACTATATTTTGTTTTAGGATTCATGATACTCATGGTAATAATGGAAGTATAATTAACTACATAGAAATTTGATATATATTAGGCTGAAATACACTAATTCAAACAGATATGGACATTTTTATGCTTCTGCCTAAAACTAAACCATTTTAAGGATTTGTCATGGATCTTTTTACATAAGAAATATTTAATATAAGGAGCAATGTATTTACAGAAATATTTTCCAACAGGCTATACTTTAAATGGCCCCTTAAAGTTGACCATAATATTGAATTATACTTCTCTGAAGGCATTTCTAAAATCACTTTATATTGATAGTGTACAAATATGACGCTACCTCACTTGTTTCAGTTCAAAGTTTTTAACCAGTCATTTCTCAATATATTATTTTGTTCTAAAATCCTAAAGATTTCTGCATTATGCTTAAATCACAATGTTAATGTGAGAAGTTACCATTATTCTTAGTTTGTCTAGCTTACTCTGAACTTATACTGCTTGTGTATATAACATCTCATTTGTCTTCACAATGTAACCTAAAGATTGGAAATGCATTATATGCTTGGCAGCTGCATCATCTATACCGTAAAATGAATCTACTCTAAACCACATACTGTATCAATAAAGAGTTGGGATGAGAGCACAAGGTCTCTGAACTTTCAGACTTTGTCTCCCTTCTGTTATGTTTGTACATAGATGAAATTTTAAATGTATATGCATATCCATATAATGGGAAAAAACGTGCCAAACAATGTCACAGGCAATATACATATGCAATCACCAGGTATTATTCATTCTTAATATCCTCTGCTTTCTATGCCCAAAGATATGCTGGGAATAATAAAATTAGTTTCCTTAACATTCAAGCCTCAGATGTTCAAAATATTTCTGTAAATTACAAAAAAAGGGTTTTCAAAATAAATCAGTTCTGAAAGAAAAAAAGTTCAAAATGACAAAGAAACCGGGTATTCTCATTCAATACAACAATTAAGCTATTATGTATCTTTGTTTCTCTTCTGCCTTTTGTTACATATTGTTTAAGAAACACAGCTGAAAGTTTAAGAAACAGCTGAAAACAAAATTCCACACTAAACCTCTACTCTCAGTGAAGATTTATTCTTCCATGTTAACCAAAAAAAATGTCCATTTTCTTCATAAAGCATACAGTAGAATAAGATGGGGAGACACCTTGTGTGGGACGGGAAGATATGAGTACTCTTCTCAAACCTGAACAGATCCCACATGGGTGCAGGTGTCAGAGCTGCTCTGTTGCTGCTGTTGCTTTCTTTCACCGGTGCCACTTCCTCAAACAAAGCACTGGCTCCATACCACAGTGTCTGCCTAAGGACTCCCTAGACTTTTCAGGCTAATGACATGAATTTTTTCTAGCTCATGGAGATCAAAGAAGGTTCAAAATAATAATACTTTTTCAAATAAGAGGAAACTTTCTATCAGCCTTATTGATCTGCCTCTTCTCTGGTGTGTTCGGCAGATGAAGCAAAGAAAGTAGAATTTAGTGAGCTGTCTGTCACCAATGAAGCACCAGGCAAAGAACCAGCCCGTGTACTTTCTGCTCTACATTAATGTCACAGTGAGAAGAAACCAACTGGATGGTACCTAACTAAAATGCCAGGCCATTGGGGAAAGAAATGTCACACCAATTTTCTGTTTTATTTGTCAGCACAAATCTGAAACGAAAATACCATTGTGTCCATTTTAAAGATGAAGGTATGAAATGTCAATTAATGCCAAACTAGCAAATGCCTAAGTAGAACTCTTCTCTCTGACTCTTCCCATGTTTTCTTGGGATCACAGACACAGGTAACATTGCACCTTCAAAGACTGCTTAGTTTTTTTTTTACAGTTAATTCCTATTTATTAGAGTAAATAAAGTCATTTCAAGAACCATAGTTGATTTTTTAAATAAATTATTGTATTGGGGGTTCATACAACTCTTATCATGATCAATACATACATCAATTGTATGCAGAACACATTCGCACATTTGATACCATCATTATTCTTGAAACACCTTCCTTCTACTTAGGCCCCCAGTATCAGCTCCCCATATTTCCCTCCCCTTCCCTCTCCCCCATGAACCCCTAATAATTTACAAATTGTTATTATTTTGTCATTGCACACTGTCCAATGTGTCCTTTCACCCACTTCCCTATTGTCCGTACACCAAGGATAAGATCATATGTAGATCCTTGCATTGGTTCCCCCTTTCTACTCCATTTTCCCTCCAAACTCCATACTCTGCTAACAGATGTCCCGGTGGATGGACCTGTTCAGTAATCTTTTAACTGCTAACTGTAACGTCAACAGCTCAAAGCCATTAGTCTCTCCTTATGAAAAGTATGAGTGTATCTGGTCCCATAAAGATTTATAGATTTATAGCGAAAGGGTTACTATGAGTCAAAATCAACTTCATTGCAGTGGATTTTTTTTCTTTTGAATGTTACTCTGTGATTTGGACATATACTAAACCAGTTGCTGTTCCATAATGCAATATAATCATATTCTAGAATTCAATCTAATTGGTCAATCAGTTACAAGATTTGACTACGTGGGATGTGTTCTGACCTCCAGACAGGAAAAATTTTACCAGAACATTGTCTCTTCCCTCCACCACCTGACCTATGAATTTTGTGCCAGAAGTCTAAAGAGGTTTCTAGCTTGCAACTTGCTCTGCAGGTTTGGGTCTAGGATCTCTGGGGGTGTGGTATATTTAGCGTTGGGTTGTGAATTTACCGCTACTCCACAGAAATAAATGAAACAGTTTTCTCCTGCAGACATTTACTGTCTCAGAAGATCTTTGACGCTTCTATTCTACCCTATAGGGGAACTATGAGACAGAATTAACTAGACAACAGTGGCTTTATTCCCTAACAAATGGAAAAATAAAAAGATAATGGAATTTTTCCATTGAGTTTTAAAAATTTTCCTCATATCCACGTGTGTGATTTCATTTACTCTGTTTCTTTAGAGAACTCTGATTGAGACATCTTCTATCACTAAAGATTTGCCCTCGACCCTGTCATAAGAAAAAGTCAAGGATGGAAGGAAAGGCCACAGAAGCATAGAATTGATTAGAAATCATTTTCAATGGAAACAATATTGGAGATAGAAGAGATTATTACATTCAACATGGTTTTGTTTCTTTTAAGGCCCCTAAAATGATACAATAGAAGGGGAAATACTTTAGAGACTATAACATAAAATTTTAAATATGGGATCTTGGAAGAGCCAACACATGTAAAAGATCCAGTAGGGTAAGCTTTTCTACCTTCAAAGAAAATCTTGTTGACTACAGTACTCAGCAATGATAAGCACTGATACAAATTAAAACAATAAAATGTGAATTTTCTTAAAGAGATATGGGAGTACATGGGGTGATTGAACTAGCCTTACTTCTAACTCTCCACTTCAGATACATTTAAGCATATAGCAATAAATACAATCCATACAAAGTAAAAAGTATGAATATAAATGATCAAAATATTTCTCCTTTCCTATTCCCAGCCACCATTCCTTGGTAATAGAGAAATCTTCTCTATTTATGACGCATCTTACCACCAATAAATATACAAGAGATTTATGGAAATTGTGGACTTAGCAATTAATATAAAATGAAAAAAAGGAAAAATGAGCTTTGTATGAAAATAATAATAGGTTGGCATACATTGAGAAAATATTAGGGTAAAGAGTGAATTAAAATGAAGAATAGAATTTACAAAAGGATGAAACTATTATCTATAATGAATAGCAGCTACCATTCTACTTAAAAGCCAATTTGCGATCAAAGATTTGCAAAATCTATCAACATAGTTAGACAGTTGCTCTGAGTCCATCTAGTGGGTGAAAACGCCATTACTATGGGTTTCCAATGCAATGTTTGGTCATACAGATGTAACTGCATGGATATCAGAGGAGCCTCTGGATAAGTATTTGGCAGTACTATGATATGACAGTGTATCCAAGGTATTACAATAGTTACTCTTGAGATTAATGATTCCAATTTATATGTTTGAGACAGTCAAATTAGCACTCTTCTTCAGAATGATCACATACTGATTTCAACAATGCTGCTACTAGAGTCAACCAATTGTCTATCAGTTTGAGGTACTGCAGTAGTTTATGTGTTCCTGTGATGCTGGAAACTAAGTCATTGGTGTAACCAATGCCATCAGGGTCATATAAAATGAACAGGTTTTAGCTGAGATTCCAGATTAAGAAACAATTTTGATTAAAAGGTTAGCCACTTACTTCAGAGGCATTAGGTGCTGAGAGCTTTATGCATAGTATCAAAACATTATCAGATACTGAAAATCTAATGAATAGAAGCAGAACATTTGCCACAAAGAATGACAGAAAATGAAACCCTCAGGTCAAAAGGTACTCTAAGTATGACTGAAGAAGAGATGTGTTCTCAAAGTAGAGTCAACTATAATGATTTGAATGGAATAAAGCTTGTGGGAATAAAATATTCAGTGTCTTCATTTACTGATGGGACACAATTCAAAATGAGAAGAAATAGTTGCAAAAATACACTAAAAATCAGAACTTGGAATGTATGATGTGTGAATCTAATAAAAATGGAAATCATATAAAATGAAATCAACAAAAATAGATATCCTAGGTGTTAATAAGTTGAAATGGATTGATATTGTATATTTTGAGTCAGATTAGCATATTGATTACTATGCTGGGAATGACAAAATATAGAGGAATGACAGTGCAGTCATCATGAGAAAAGACATTTGGATATCTAACAAAATACAATGCTGTCTATAATAGGATTATATCTAAATGCATTCTAGGAAATTCAACTAATACAACTATTATTTAAATTTATTCACCAACCACCAAAGCTAGTGGTGAAGAAATTGAAGGATTCTACAAATGTCTTCAGTCTAAAAATGATCAAATATGCAATCAAAATATATTGATAAGTGTTGGCAAATGGAATGCAAAATTGGAGACAAAGAGGATGGAACAGTAGTTGGAAAATATGGTCTTAGTGATGCAAATGAAGCCAGAGATCGCACAATAAAATTTTACAAGACCAATGACTTGTTCATAGCAAATACCATTTTTTAACATTACAAACATTATAAAAATGGAATACTCATAAATCTAACTACAAGCAGCCCTAGTGGCATGCTGGTTATATGTTGGGCTGTTAACTCTAAGGTCAGCAGTTTGAAACCACCAAATGCCCCCACAGAAAGAAGAGGAAGTCTCAGAAAATCAGGGCAGCTCTACTGTGTTTTGTAGGGTCCCTATGAGTCAGCATTGACTCTTTGACAGTAAGATTTGGGTTTTTTGTGGGGTGGGTTTTTGGGGGGAGTAGGGATGGGGAGAGATAATGTAGAAGCTCAATATTAGCTAAAGTGAGACCAGGTACTAACTGCTGAAATATTGAAAGATTCTATGGTGAAAATATTGAACAATGAGGAAAGTATCAAAAGAAAATGGAAAGAATGCACAGTCACTTTACCAAAAAAAGAACTAGTCAACATTCAAACACAAGAGGTAGCAAATGAGCAAGAATAAATGGTACTAAAGAAATTCAAACTGCATTGAAAACAATAATCAAAAACAAAACCTTGGGAATTGATATCCTACCAATTAAAATGTGTTTACAAGCTGATAAACCACTGGAAAGTACTCTTATCTATGACAGGAAAGGTAGAAGACAGGTACTTGGCCAAGTGATTGGAAGAGATCCATATATTTATGCATTTCAAAGGAAGGTGACCCAATAGAATGCATAAAATACGAAACAATATCATGAATCCCACATACAAGTAATTTTTTTTTTTTAGGCATCACTGCCCTCAGGTGGTGGGAGTAGGAGGCCCAGCCTTTGCTCCTGGGAGCCGGAATTGAACCTCCATCCCAGTGGGCCGCAGTCCCGCGCACAACCACTATGCCACCGGGGCTCAGCCCCGCAAGTAAAATTTTAATGACAATCACCCAACAATATTTGCAACAGAACCTTGACAGGAAACTGCTAGAGGTTCAGGCCAGATTGAAAAGAGAACTTGGAAGCAAATATAACATTGCTGAAACCAGACATATCTTGGCTAAAAGCATAGAGTATCAGAAAGACATTTACTTGTGTTTTATTTATGATGGTAAAGCATTTGACTTTGTGAATGAGAACAAAGCAGGTATATCCTTGAGAAGAACTGGAATCCCAGAACAATACATCGTACTCATGTGAAACCTGAACATGGATCAAGAGTCAGTTGTGTGAACAAAGCAAGTGCATATTCCATAGTTTAAAAACAGGAAAATTGTGAGACAGTGTTGCATCTTGTTACCATACTATTTAATCTTCATACTGAACAGATTATCAGAGAAGTTAGGTAATGTGAATAAGAATATGGCATCAGGCTTGGAGGAAGGGTTATTTACATCCTGCAACCGGCATATTACACAATTATGCATGCTGAAAGAGTGAAGGCCCTGAAGCATTTTTTTATGAAGATCACAGATTTTGCCCTCAGTATGGATCACAACTCAATGTACAGGAAATGAAATTCTCACAATTGGACCATGCTAAATGGAGAAAAGATTGAGTTGGTCAAAGATATTGACTCTCTTGAATCCACAATCAGTGTTCATCGTGGTGTAAACAGCAGGAGATCAAATGAGGTATTGTATTGTGTAAATCTGCTGCACGAGATCTCTTTAAAATCCTGAAAAGAAAAAAAATGCTACTTTGAGCACTGAGATATGCTTGACACAAGCCATGGCATTTTCAATAAGCTCATATGCATGTGGAAGTTCAACACTAAATAAGGAAGACTAATGAAGAATCAATGCATTTGAAATATCATACTGGCACAAAATCTTGTAAGTACAAGCAAATCTGTCTTGGAAAAAGTACAAGCACATTGTCTTGGAAAAAGGACAGCCAGAATACTCCTTGTAGTCAAGGATGATGAGACTTCATCTCCTGCATTTTGGACAGGTTGTCAAGAGAGACCAATGCCTGGAAAAGGACACCATGCTTGGGAATGTAACAGGGCAATGGAAATGAGGAAGGTATTTGGCAAGATATATCAGCACAGTGGCTTAAACATAAGAATGACTATGAGGATGGCACAGAACTGGGAAGTACTTCATTCTGTTGTACACAGAGTATTCATGAGTTGGGGACTGATTAACTGGCTCCTAACAATAACAGCAATCAATAGAATTGTCTTATTCCCTAGGGGAAATTTTTATGCAATGTTCTCTATCATAAATTAATAATGATGTCTCTAAATTGAATCATATATATATAAACCATATATATATATCATAGATGTAACAATAGATTTGGAACTCCCACATAATTTTAGCCCAATTTAAGAACAGTTAATATTATGACATATCTCTACTCAATACTTGTGCTCATGAAAAAAATAATTGAAGATATGAATCCTATAGCAAAGAAACCAGGTGGCATGGAGGTCAATCTGCAGAAGAATGAAGCAAGATCCTTACCTCATTCCATACACAAGAAAAAATTCAATATGGATAACAGAGCTCCATTTAAAACCCCAAAGTATCAGGATTGTCAATGAAAAAAGTTGGAAAAAAACTACAAACTTTAGTACTGAGAATACATGGGCTATAGGAATTAAGGACAGATACACACTCAGAGGAAGTTAAAATACAGGGGTGGGACATAGTAAAGGTAAAACACATGTACATTAAAAGACTTCAGCAAAAAAAGAATAAGATTGCCCACAGACTTGGAAAGCATATTTAGAGATAACATATCATATAAAGATCTTACTAGTATTATCTACCAAATTCTCCAAGCCTAGAAAATTGGGGGAGGGGAAGAATAGCCCATGGAGAAGGTGGGCAACAGCCTTAAACAGAAGATTTCTGAAGGAGGAAACCCAAATGGCCAATAAATGCATGGGAAAATGTTTCTGATCATTAGCCATCCAAGTAATGCAAGATAAAACAACTATAAGATACCACCTGTGTTAAACTGGGTTCTCTAGAGAAACAAAATCAGGACACTTATGAATATATCACAAAGGAATATAATAGCTAATTACCCCACACAGCCATACAGAGAGCTCAGTTGAACCCACTTCTGTGGAAAAGCAAATATACTGACAATCCTTTAAATCATGAGAGTTGCTAGGTCCAAGGTCAAGGAAGCAGATAGATTAATCTTCTGTAGAGCAATACAGGCAGTCCAGCCACAGGTACACAGGTAGCAAACACCAGGGCAGGTCATCAACAGTAAGCAAGATGACAGAATCCAACAGTTCTAGGCTCAAGTGATGTGTACACCAGCAGTGTGATAAAGTGGGTCATGAAGGAACCTCAAGCTTTAGCAATACAATCCATGAGTTGTGTGTCCCACGGGTTGTGTAGCCCACAAGTTGAGGCAGAGAAGTACCTAAGGTAGCCAGGTACATGGTGGTCTGATGCAAGAGTGAGAATGAGAGTGAGAGCGAGGACTTGAACTCTTTATTTCTTTGCCTTCCAATCAAACTGTGACCTTATTAACGCCACATGTTCCTATTGGCCAAATTGGCACAATAAACCTATTTATCACACCACCCAACAGCAACAAAAATTGCCCAATTCAAAAAAAAAAGAGAAAGTGACAAGTGTGGAAAGGGGCATGGTGAGCCAGAAACTCTCATTCAAAGTTAGTGGTCTTATCATGCATGCAGCCACTGTGAAAAGTGATTTGGTGATTTAAAATAGTTGGAAATTGAGAAATCTTATGACCCAGGATTTCATTACTGGGTATACAAAGAATTACTCTCCAAAAACCAGAATTGCACTGCCAGGAGCCTGAGATTCATGTTCCCCTGAACTGAGCACTGTGAAGCTTGCTCTGAGTTAGTGCACCCAGTGATGAAGCATGGAAAAGTTCTCTCTGGTCAGGGTGAATTCTTTCATGGAAACAGTTTTGCTCAACCATTGTATTATTCTGATGGCTGAATTAAGAGAACAGAGTGCAGCTGTTAATTTTGTTTCCTAGATGGAAAAGATGCCACAGAAACTATCATGCTGTTGAACACAGCTTACAAGAAAAGGGCTATGGGGGTGTACAACACATTTGGAGTTCATTCAAATAAGTCAGACTCTGAGTCAAACTTTCTATTTGGAAGTTGTGGAAAAATAGTCTAACAGTATGTGAGAAAATAAAAGTCTGATTTGGGGCTGATGGAGGACTGGTTTTGTCACCACTACAATGCACTTGCTCATGCAGTCATGTCATTGCTCCAGGTTTGGCAAATTTCAGCATGCCTCTCTTGCCCCATACACATGACTCACCTGACCTTCTTGTTTCCATGAATGAAGAGGAACATGAAAGAACAGTGATTTGCAAACATAGAAGAGATGAAGGAAAAAATGAGGGACATGTTGATAGCCATCCAAGCAGGTGAATTTGAAAAATGCTTCCAAGAATGGAATCTCAGATATGACAAATGTATTAAGGGTATTGGAGAATATTTTTTAGGTTATAAGGTTGTTTTGTAAAAAAATAAATAAATACAGAGGATGAGCCCTGGTGGCGTAGCGGTTGTGTGTGGGACTGTGGCCCATTGGGTTGGCAGTTCAAATCCAGAAGCAGCTCTCCAGGAGCAAAGCTGGGCCTCCCACTCCCACCAGAGGGAATTGATGCCCCCACAAAAATTAAATACATAGATTTGAAAGAAATTCTGTTGTTTTTTGTGCCCCCTTTTGTATACCAGAGTTTTTAAATTCATTTATTAATTGATGGAAATTTAGGTTTTTCCCAATTTTTTTTTGTGCGATAGTTACCTGCACAGTGATGAACTTTGGAGAACAGATGTCTGGTTGTAGTATATTTCTTAATTTTTCTTAATTCTTCTGTGTGTATGCACTATGTACAAATATTTAGAGGTTAAGTATTAAGGTAACAGATGGACATTAGGCCTCTACTCAAATACTTTCTTAATGCAAGAACACTTTATTCTAATAACCAGGCATTCCATGATGCTTATTTCCCAATAAGATCACTGAAAACAAAATGTATGAGTACACTAATGTGGTGAAGAAAACTGATTGTGCCTAGCTATTAGAAGATATAGCACCTGGGATCTTAAAGACTTGAAGTTAAACACACAACCATCCAGCAGGGAAGCAATAACGACCACATGGAAGAAGCATACCAACCCGTGTGATCACAACAGGTGATCACAACCAACTCAGGGATCAGGCATCAGAAGACCCCAGACAAACAAACATTTCGACACAAATGGGAGATTGGAATGGACAACCAATGTCCATCTGTAGACAGTTGGTCAACTCCTCACAGAACAGTCATAAGAAAGCGATGAGACAGCAGTGTGCAGTAGAGCATCTAAGAAACACACAATATTCCTCTAATTCATTAGTGCTCACCCCTACCCACTATGATGACCCCAGTTCTATCTTACAAACCTGACTAGACCAGAGAATGTACACTGGTACAGATAAGAGCTCTGGACACATAGAATCCAGGACAGATAAACCCCTCAGAATCAATAATGAGAGTAGAGATGCCATGAAGGTAGGGAAAAGTGGGGTAGAAGGGGAGAAAGGGGAAAGTGATTACAATGATCAAACTACAATCACACCACCACAACATTGCCGGGGAAAAAACAACAAAAACGTGGGTGAAAGGAGACAGCAGACAATGGTTTAAAGTATGAAAATAATGATAATTTGTAAATTATCAAGGGTTCACAAGAGTGAGGTGGTGGTAGAGGGAGGGGATAAAAGAGGAGCTGATACTAAAGGCTTAAGTAGAAATTAAAAGCTTTGGAAATCATCATGGCAACATATGTACAAATGTGCTTGATTCAATTTATATATATATATATGTGTGTATATATATATATATATATATATATATATATAGAGAGAGAGAGAGAGAGAGAGAGAGAGAGAAAAATATGAAATACCTCATCTCCTGGAAAGAATTGGAAGATAGTATGCTGAGTGAAATTAGCCAATCACAAAGGTCAAGTACATGAGTCCACTGAGGTAAGTCCAAAGCACAGAATGGGCTTAAGGGAAAATGCATATAACACACAATTCCTGGGCTGAGGATCAGATACTCTGTCTTGAGCCAGACCAATCCTAATGATACATATATCATCAAATTGAAGTAAAATAAACAAAAAATAAAGGTGCAGCTAGCAACTGTGCTGAAAGGTATTGTTTATACCACTGTCATCTACCTTTAAGGCCACAGAGGAGTGGAAGAAGAAAGAAAAAGGCAGCAATGTAAGTCGGGGGGCTCTAATCCACTCAAGGGGAGGATATTGTTTATGGCTTCACAGGATGAGAGATGGAGAATAGACCTCATTCTGGTGTGCCATTCCTTAATGGTGGTGTTCCTGCTTTGAGTAGCTCATTCCCAAAAATGACTATAGGGCTGACTTCAGCTTGAGATGTGAAGTCCTCTCCCTAGATGACAGTGCTAAAAGGGACAGCACTGAAGGTATAGTTGGGGAGAGCTGCAAGTCTGAAGCACACCATGGGGGCAAACAAAGAGGAGAGTGCAATATACCAGCTATGGGTGCAAAGCCTTAATGTCCCCAAGGAATTCCTACTGTAGACTTCTGATCCTGAGGGCAGCACTTAGCACTTCACCCAAACCGGCTGGGGTTATTCACAAGAGGGTCACACTGAAAACTTAAAGTTGTAACATGGGATGGAAGGGGCACGAAGACAGACTGCTTCATCACTGACTTCAGGAAGAGCAATAGGGACATGTAGGTTGTGTGCCTTTGAGATAAGAAGACTGAGGACTAAATGGGTATAAGTGCTGTGAGGTAAAGCAGGTTCCTGGATTGGGAACTCTGAAAGAAAAGGGGATTGGGCTGAGGGGTTATAACAGGTCCGGCTTGCTTTTTAACAGATATATTCATCTGTTCTGGGTCAGGATACCAGTTAAACTGGGAACTATTTATATAATCTTTTCCTTTGTTTTGGTGTATAACTTCATAAGATAGACACGATAAGCAACCCCATTGAGACATGCTCCCGAGTGGGGGCATGGAAAGGGAGGAGGCCAGGGATGTGAGTGGGGAGCCAATAATGACAGGACCAGGGGAATAACAAGGGTTATACAATTGATGGTGAGGAGGATATAGCAATCCTGGTGGAGTTTGATCAATCAAAAATTCCTGAAAGGAATTTACTGAGAGGTGAAGATGGGTAAGCATGATAATGAGGCAGGAGGAAAGAAAAAAGAAAAAGAGGAAAGAAGAAAGAAAATTTATATATATGGATAAATAAAGATATATAATTATATAAATATAGGTATGTATATATACATGTAAATACAATAAGAAAGTAGATGGACTTTGGGCCTCTACTAAAATCTCACCTCGCTACAAGAAAGGTTTATTCTAATGATACAGCACTGTATGATATTCACCTTCCCGACACAATTGCTGAGGAAAAAATGAGTGCATAAGCATATGTGATGAAGAAAACTGATGGTGCGGGGTCTTAAAAAATATACCATTCGGGGTCTTAAAAACTTGTAAAAAAAAAAAACTTGTAGTAACAAAAGTGGTCATCAAGCAGGGAAGGAACAAAGCCCATGTAGAAGAAGCACACCAGCCTGTGTGATCATGAGTTGTTGACAGGAATAGGTATCAGAAGATCTCAAACAAGCAATCAAATTGATGGGAAAGAAGATGAACAAAGTGGAGACACAAAACCCACCCACAAGACCATTGAAGAAGCCCTCACAGAGGGTCCATCTTGGGGGGTGGAAAGGGAATTCAGGGTACAGCACAACACTGATGGAACTATAACTTCACTCTGGCTTTTTAACATATATATATATATATATATATATATATATATATATATATACACACACTTCCTGAGGGGGTAGGAGGAGCGAGAGAATAAAGGGGAGCTAATATCAGAGTTCAAGAGGAAAGACAATGTTTGAAACTAATTGTAGTAGTAATTTTACAATTATGCTTGATCTATTTGAATTGTATAATTTTATGTCTGTTTGAGGCCCTATAAGATGATGAATTTAAAAAGAAAGAAAGAAACCAGCTGGTGTTGTGCTGTCAGAAAGAATAGCACCTGGGATTTTAAAAACGTCTCCTAAAACAAGCAGCCATCTAAGTGAGGCATCAAGTAAAACCTCATGAAAGAAGCAGATCAGCCTGTGTGATCCCAGTATTATAAATAATAAAATCCAAATTGAAAGAAGGGAGCAATATCAAAGCTTAGGTCCACCCAGTTTGCAGAAGGCTATGAGTGACAATGAAAGCCCAAAATCCATTTGCAGTCCCCACATGGATGAAGCCTGAAGTGAATCTCCTTTGAACATAATCCAGGGATATGAAAAATCTTGCTACTGGAAAGAAAGCTTCTTTAGGTTGGCCATGGTAGATGTTGTTAGGTTAAAATATACCACTTTATTTAATCTCCCTTTGTTGCATTTTAAAGTTGCTCTAGCTGTAAATAATCTATTTCTTTCAGATTGAGGGTTTTCTCTGGCTTGTTTTGTCACAGTTATAAGGTTTTTTTGTTTTTGCTTCCTGCTTGTGTTTTTTAAACATTATTTTCTCTATATGAAATTCTAGGTGGATAAATCTGTAGATACAGTAACTGGATTTATATTTACCTAGGGAAATAATTGACTGAGGGTTTGGGCAAAAATGAGGAGTAAATAAGAGTCTTAGAATGAAGAAAATCTTCTTAAATTGATTACGACGATGATTGCACAACAACTCTTTAAAATATATTTAAACCATTGAGTCTTTTGGTATATAATTTATATGCCAATTAAATGGTGAACATAAAGATTAAAAGGTCAACGGAAAGATAGTGAGTGGTAAAAGACACATGATTCTATAAAAAAAACTAATGATCAATACCAATGCACACAAAATCAAGTAAAATGAGCGGATGACATCATTGAATTTTTCAAAATGATTATTTTAAATAAAATTCTAAATTATGAAAAAAAGAAATGTGTAGGAAATGTAAAATAGTAATTGGTTAGCTGTGACTTCGGATATGTCTCTCTCAATCAATCTAACCTTAAAAATATATATCCTCAAATACAAATTAATAAATTAAATAATGCACTTTTTGTTCAAAAATCATTTCTATGAATCAATATCAACTTATAGCAAGCTTAGTGCACAGGAAAGACTTACTCCATGGATGTTCAGGGGCTACGATCATTATGAAAGGATCCCTGGCGATTTTTGCAGTGGGTTGACAACCTAAAGCAGGGGGTCTCAATCTGTGGGTCGCGACCCCCTTGGGGATCGAATGACCCTTTCACACGGGTCACCCCATTCATAACAGTAGCAAAATTACAGTTATGAAGTAACAACAAAATTAATTTTATGGTTGGGGTGTCACCACAACATGAGGAACTGCGTTAAAGGGTCACAGCATTAGGAAAGCTGAGAACCCCTGCAAAGATTGGTGGTTTGAAGCTATCAACCACTCTGCAGGAGAAAAAACACTGCATGCGTGCATCTTTATAGCCTTATACACCATTGTGGGCAATTTTACTCTGTCCTATAAGGTCATTCTGAGTCAGAATAAATTCATCGGAAATTGTTATCTCTTTCTTCCTTTGAAAAAAAGGTGTTTTTTTTTTCCTGAAAGCAGATAGACTGCTACGTCTTTCTCGATTGGCACAGATAAACCCTTGGTTGTTCGTTCAGTAGCTCAAACCCATGAGCCACGGTGGGCGCCTGTGCACTCAGTGGCGACTCCTATGTAGAGCTAACTGGGAACCCAACATTTCCGGAGGCGGCATGAGGAGCGGGAAAAATTACTGAAGAACAGCTGTGCTCTCTCTATATGTTGGAAACATTTCCTTTCACGCCACTGAAGAACATGTCTATGAATTCTTCAGCCAAAGTGGTGACATCAAGGAGATCATATTGGGCCAGGATAAAGTGAGGAAAACGGCCTGTGGCTTCTGTGGAATACTATTCAAGATCGGACGCAGAAAATGCCGTGCGATATCTCAGTGGAACTCGTCAGGATGATGGAATGATTCAAACAGACTGGGTCGCAGGCTTTAGGGAAGGCAGACTGTCGGGCTGCAGGCGCTCCGGTACCCAGGTTCGATGATGCTAGGATATGTGGCCACGGGAAATTGGTACAAAAGGCACAAGGGGACAAGCCACTCCTCTGACAGGTAGTCTGATGATGCAGCTCAATTTCACCAAGTTTTCCTCAGTCTCTTACTGAGTTGGAAGCATCTTTGTGGATTTCTCCTTGGAAAATGATTAAAAGACAGAAATACAAAACAAAACAAAACAAAAAATCAGCAATGCACCTTTGACCGGAAACAATATAATAGACTTATTAATGATATATAAAATACAATCCTGAGTAACCGGGAGGTTATGGTCACATCATAGAGATACAACATGAACACTGAAATATTGGAATGCTAATACAAGACTATATATAAATATGTTAAATAAGAGATAAAAACAATGTATTAGAAGCTTTCAGAGAGGTGAGAAAGTTCTGAGTTGGGACAATCAGATGAGTGTGGCAAACATGGGTCTTAAAGATTTAATAGGCAGAAAAATATTGTGAGTGAGCATTTTTCTGAACTCCTTAAAGTCAATGTGAACACAAATGTATTCTTATAAAACATGCTTGACTAACCAGAGAGAATTCTATACAATCTCTCCTTCATTTTGTACTCCCAAAATTGTTGTTTCCTTTATGCCCAACAGCCAACTTGGGGAAGTGGGGAATGAGTAACTTCAAAGATACAGAAACCCTTCTGGGAACATTTTGTAAACAAGGAGAAAACATGGCCACCCTGAGGCTCCAGATTGATAATCACTACTAAATACAAAATTTCCATTTGCCCTTTGGGTATCTCTTTCAACCTATAAGAAGTCAAATCTCCAAAGCTAAGGTTACAATAAGGTCCTTTTATATTGGTATACACACACACACACAAAGAGCTATTCTTAACAATTGTTTTTCTTTGCAACTCACAGAAAAGCTGCTTTCTGGCTTGTTAATAAATTTCACTGGGTGTCCTCTGTCATCAGTGTTTCTAGAAAAACATTAAAGTAAATCAAGTCATCAAGTGTCTGGCATAACGATGCTTGCTTTCACATCCATTTTCTACATTTCAATTAATTGGGATAGCAGATGCCCCTTCCTCAAAAAAGTGACAATTAATGCACTTCATTTCTGAGAGCTTTACCTTAGTAAAAGTTGAAACGACTTTCATATTTAGTTACTGTGATATTTAAGAAAGAATAAGCAATAGGACCAAGAAATGGCATAGTGTGATGTAAAATTATTTTTTATTAACTTTGAAATCAGGGATAAAATCTTACCAAAGAGAACAATTGGACAGATTTTTGAACCAAAACCTAGTTGGCAATATCAAAATGCTTGAGAGTCTATGAAAATCAGCATTTGCCACTCTCAAATTTCTTCTGAATTACAAGATAAATGAGCAAATTTTAATTTTTTGGACATGAAATATTATCATTGTAATTCCTGGATGGGCAGAAGCTTGGCAAAAGACAAATTAATTCAAAGGTTAAATAGAATCAAACCCATGTCATTAATTAATTCACTTATTAATTCATTTATTGAAAGACAATAATTGTCATTTTAAAAATTATTAAGCCATTTTGTGGATTGTCTCATATTAAAAAGATATGACTCTTCATCAAGAACTAACAATCTACTAAAAGAAACATAATATAGTTAACTATTATAAAACCAAAAAGGCCCCACAAAAATAGAAGTGTTTATGAAGTATTTTCTAGGTACAGAGGGACAATTGCAAACAAAGTAATCCCTTATGGGTACTTACTCATAAACTTAAGTGCTGTTACACATTTAATCTGTTACACACAACAATTTGGAGATCTAGGTATCATTTACCACAATTTGTAGTTAGCAGACCAAGTGAAAATCAAACAAAATCAAACTCGCTGCCATAAAGTCGATACCAACTTACAGTAAGCGTAGGACAGGTTAAAACTGTCCCTGTGAGTTTTTGAGGGTATAACTCTTTACAGTGGTAGAAAGCCCCATCTTTTCTCTGGGAAAGGACTCGTGTTATCAAACTGCTGAACTTGCAGATCACAGCTCTACATGTTGCCACTATGGCCACCAGAAATGATGGAAGAACAGAGGCTCATAAAAGATGGGTAACTTGCTGAGGATCGTACTGCTAATGTATGTTAAAGCAGAAATTTAAATATAATAATCATTCATTACAAAGTTTGCACTTATAATATGTCATAACAGTTAAGGAAGACTTCTCAATAGATGTTGATGTATACACTAAGAGAAACACTGGTAGATCTCATTTCTGAAAGGAGAAAGTACATCTATGGATCAGAAGACAGTTTAAGGGAAGAAACTTGATCAATTTATGGATAAATGGTGATAGAAACAAGTTACATGAAGCAACAAAAATCTCCAGAGAAATATTTTAGGCGCTGCCTTAATCAACAAATGTTAGAATACGTAACACAAGTATGAAATAATAGTTTGGTTGTCTAAATGAATGTGTTCCAAATTCATTCAAACACCACAAATTTTAAGAACTGAACATATTTTCCTGTAAGAAATCATGTAAAACCAAATAAATCTTCTGATGCCCCAAAATCATAATCATCAAGTTACCATGGAGGCTTTTAGCTTTCTGCCATTTCACTGTCCTGATAAATTATTGCTGAGTTGTCTCTCATTAATCCAAATTAACCTCAACTTTTCAAACTTTGACTATTTACATTGTTTTCTGGTTAGTTATTTCACAGCTTTTGCTACATTGGCTGCTTTAATCACATTTTAAAATCCACTTGGACTAAGCCTCTGGCACATCCCTTTAGCCACGGGGGGACTCAGTCAGCTTTAATAATAGACAGAGATCATTGTAAACTTGATTATGGTGGATCGAATATGGTATAATTTGACAATTGGCCAGCTGATGTCCATCTTGACCCAACTTGAATTTGATCTAGGATCAAGTATTTCTTGCTTGTACCATGATAAAACCTTCTTCCCTGGCTTTAAAAATATTGATGGTGGTCTTTTCTTTTTTGTTATTTATTTGTATTTTAATCTTTATATTATTATTTTATTTTTGCCATACTATCTTGTTTTTTATTGTTTCTGCTGGTTTTCCCAGTTTGTGAAGCACAAAAGGAGTAGATGCATAGAGATAGGGAAGAGAGGTGAGGTGAGGGACTTGGGGGAGCAAACAAGGAATCTGGGAAGGGGAAGCAAGCACCAGAGTTGATTGTGATTATGTATATACAACTCATTTTAAAAGTGATTTAACCATAGAGGTATAAAAAAGCCCTTAAAGATATTGGAAGGTCTGCATATTACTGTAACTTTTTGCTTTCTTCTTGTTAGGTGTTCTTGATGCCATTGCACAGTTCATCAGGCCTTCTGTCCAGTGAGTCAAATCTATTATTGACAAGTTCTCAAAATCCAAGTGGGACATATTCATATTTTGGCTCTTGTGAACTTGTTTTAATTCTCTCCAGCTTCTACCCTAACTTATGTATGAGCAGTTGCCAATCTGTTCCATCATCAAGCCCTAGCCTCACTTTGACTGCAAACATTGAGTTTCCTCACTGCATTTCCCCACAGATTTGGTTGTTGGGGGCTGGTGGCCGCCCAGGCCAGGATTATGGACGCAGCCAAACTTAGCAGTTTCCTGATTGCATCAGCCACCATGAGACCCCGCCCTGAGACCCCTGGCGGCTGCAATTCCCTGATAGCCTGAAGTAACTGACCTTTACTGCCATTAGGCGTTACACTGAATGTTCATTGGTCTAAAAGCACACCATATTTGGAATGGAATGTGTGCCCTCTACCTCATCTCATGCTCTGAGATAAATACTGCTGGCTGAGCCTTGAATAAACGGAGTTTGATCAGGATTTGTCTTGCTCCCTGTCTCTGTGTCTTTTCTTCATCCAGGTTCGTCGCTTCCTAAGGTCCCCACGTGAGGGTCTCGCTGGCCAAGACCCCAACATTTGGTCAATTCGATTTCTATGCATTCAATCAATGAAGTGTAAGCTTATAATTATCAAATATATTGCTGAAAAATGTATTTGCATTGAAGACATAATTGACCTGAAAAATTCTCTCATGCGACCTGCAGTTAATTTCTATCACCAAATCCACACTTACCAACCACTGATCTTTCCTTGTTGTTTCCAACTTTTGCATTCCAGTCACCAATAATCATCAATATATTAAGAGTGTATGCTTGATCAGTTGCAGACTGAGGAAATTGGTAGAATTACTCCATTTCTGTATCACTTGTTTTAATGATTGGTGCTTGACTTTGAATAATAGTTGTATTGCATTTAGATAGATATCCAATCATAGGCAGCACTGTACTTCAAGATCTATTTTGAATTTTTTAATAATGAATAAAACATCATCCCTTTAGAATTTACCATTTTTGGCATAGTAAACCACACGACAGTCTTTTTTAAAGGACAATACCAGCGAATTTTGACTCACTAGTGCCCAAAATATTGACCTTTATGAGTTCCATTTCATTTTTGATCACTTCCAATTTTCCTAAATTTATACTTCATATATTCCACATTCTGGTTATTAATAGATGAATAAATCTATTTCTTTTTATTCCATTTCATGCCTCATCAGCAAATAATAATCCAAAAGCTTTATTCCATTTATATCCTTGTGGTAGACTCAATTTTTTTAAAGAGGCTCTTACTTTTGTTCTGAGGTGCTCACCTAGCACACTGTACATGACAATGCTCCACTGTTATTCATAATGTTTTCAGTGTGGCCCGAATTGTTCTGTTGCTATTCACAAGGCTTTAAATGATTAATCCAGCAGAAGAGGACACTCTCATTCTTATGTATGGTCTCTTCTTATTCTGGGAGTTCTACCAGTTAGTGTTGGTGAACCTGTTGGTATTGGAAATAACTGCACAGCTTCCAGCATCACAGCACCACACAAATCACCACAATGTGACAAGTTAACAACTAGAGGAAACTTCAGTCCAGTTACTTTTTAGCATTCCTATCTCTGACCTGAAAACATAACTTAATCATGTTTTTTAATTTTCACAGCTAAGTAAACAAAATCAAGTTATATTAAAATCATTTAGAGCATCAAATTTCTTTTTCAATATCTTAATAATCTCTAATAAATTCTTTTTTTAATCAATCATTTTATTGGGGGCTGGTGCAACACTTAACACAATCCATACATATATACAAGCATTATGTCAAGCACATCTGCATATCTACTGACATCACCACTCTCAAAATATTTGCTTTCTACTTGAGCCCCTGACAACAGGTCCCCATTTTCTGCCCTCCCTCCAGGCAATCCCCTTCCCTCATGGACCCTTGGTAATTTATAAATTATCACTCTTTTGTTATATCTTACATGGCCGATGTCTCCCTTTGCCTACTCCTCTGCAGTTTGTCCTCCAGATAGGAGGTCATACATAGATCCTTGTAATCTGTTTCCCCCCTCTACCCCACCTTCCCTTCACCCTCCTAGTATCGCCACTCTCACTACTAATCCTGAGGGGCCAGCTTTCTTCTAACCAAAACTTTACCTGCTTCACTGTTATGCACTGTAAGATATTTAACAATAGCTTTGACTGCTACCCACTAGACACAAGTACCACTCTCCCCACTAACCCTGTAATAAGTCACTGGTATGTTTCAGTCCATTGTCTTTGGCTATTTTCCAAATTTGGGTTATTGTCCAAGTTTCCTTCATTTTCTACTTCACCAAATATGAGGCCATTGCTTAGAAACTAGTTTTTTCCTAAGGACTTACTCAAAGTGAGCAAAATGAAGTCTAAGCATCTTAGATTCTAAGGATCATTCTGGTTATGTTTCTTCTCAGGTTGATGTGTTTGTTCTTTCAGCATTCCATGATACATACAATATTTTGTACCAACACCACAATTTGAATACACCATTTCTTCTTCTGTCTTCATTTTATACTACACAGTTTTAAAATTCATATAAAGTGATTTAAAATAATTGGACTAGGGTGCAGCATGCTTTAGTCATCAAAATTCTATCTTTTGGGTTTTAAAGTTGAAAGACATTTGGGACCAGATTTGTTTAGTCCAATATGATGTTTTATTTCTTGATTGCTGCTTCCATGAATATTGAGTGATGGGCCAAATAAAATGAAATAACAATCCACTTCATTGTCTTTTTCCATATACTCTAATGTCATCTGTTGATTCAGTTGTGTTTTCATTTTTGTCATGTAATTTGTATTAAAGACTGTAGTGCTACCATCACCAGTAAGCAATTCTAGTTGTCTTTCTTTTCAGCATCAAGATTGTGTAGTATGCAGACATCATATGCAGACATCATGGTTAATGAGTTTTCTATCTATCCTGAAGTCACAATTCAACTTCTTAAATGATTTCTTCTGCATACATTTTGACAGAATTCATGGAATACAAAGCTCTGTGCTTCAGCAATCAAATGCAATGCCCAAAATGTTCTTTGATGCATGTTGAGATATTTGGAAGTCAGATACATAACGCCCCAGTTGAAAAAGAACCATATTTCTGTCCATTACCAAGAAAGGAAACCAAATAGAAGGCAAAAATGATCAAATTAGCATTTATGTCACATTCAAGCAAAATTTTGCTGAAGAGAAATGTCGTTGAATGGATTATCTAGAGAAGTAATACCAGTGATGTTGTAAGGAACCGACTTACACAATTATAGAAACATGTCCATGTGGGGTTTAAATGGTGAGTCAGATGTTAGTCTGGAAGGTACTATGGATACCAGCAACTATAGGAGCTGATGAACCCAAGATTGGCAGAAATACCACAGGCTGGTGGATGCAGAAGCAAGTGAATCTAAGATCAGTAGGTCAGTGTTGTGGTTAAAGACTCCAGAGCAGACAATGGGTCTGGCCAGATGTTGGACCCATAATTGATTTAAAAATAATAATAAGCAAAGCTTTTAACAGTGGCAATTTATATTGGAAGCAGTCCAAACTTCCAAGTAAATATCCTATCAATTGACTGCATCAAGACTGTGACATGAGTAGTTCTTGTCATTAAGTGTCAACAAATCAGTTCCTACTTCTAACAAACCTAAGTACAACAAAACAAAACACCATCCTAGCAGTCATTCATATTTTTCATGCCATAATTGCTGTCATTGCATCAATCCATCTTCTCAAGGGTCTTTCTCTCTTTTTTTTGGGGGGGGGCTGCCCCAATACTTTACCAAGCTTGATGTCTTCTTCCAGGGACTAGTCTCTCATGATAACATGTCCAAAGTCCATGAGATGCAGTCTCTCCACTCTTGTCTCAAAGAAACGATCTGGATGTACTTCTTCCATGATAGATGTGTTGGTTCTTCTAGCAGTCCATGATACTTTCGGTATTCTTCTCCAGCACCATAATTCAAATTTATCAATTCTTCTTCCATCTTCTTTATTCGATTCCAACTCTCCCATGCATACAAAGTGATTGAAAATACCATTGCTTGGGTCAGGTACACCCTAGCCCTGAAAGTAACCTTCTTCCTTCTCAACACTTTAAAGAGATGCTGTGCAAAAGATTTACCCAATGGAATATGATGTTTGATTTCTTATTGATTGTGGATCTAACCAAGTTGAAATCCTTGACAACTTCAAACTTTTCCCATTTTCATGGTACTAACTTTTTTACATTAAAAAATTTAAATCTTTTTATTGGGGGCTTATACAATGATTATCATGATCAATTCATACATCTATTGGATGCAGTCCACATTTGCACATTTGTTGTCATCATCATTCTTGAAACATCCTCTTTCCACTTAGGCCCCTGGTATCAGCTCCCCATATTTCCCTTCCCTTCCCACTCCCTGTTAATAATTTACAAATTATCATTATTTTGTCATATCGTACACTGTCCAATGTTTTCCTTTCACCCACTTCCCTGCTGTCCATACCCCTAGGAGGAGGTTATATGTAGATCCCTGCAATTAGTTTCACCTTTCTACTCCACCTTTCCTTCACCTTTCTGATATCACCACTCTCAACACTAGTCCTAGAGGGATCCTCTATCCTGAATTCCCCTAGTCTCCAGCTCCTATCCATACCAGTGTACATCCCCTGATCTAGCTGGATTTGTAAGGTAGAATTGGGATCATGATAGTGGGTGGGAGGAAGCACCTAATAACTGGAGAAAAGTTGCATATTTCATTGTTCCTCCACTGTATATTGACTGACTCATCTCCTCCCTTGACCCCTTTGTAAGGGGATGTCGCTTCACCTATTGCTGGGCTTTGGGTCCCCAATCTGTACTCCCCCTCATTTATAATGATATAATTTTTAGTTCTTTAATGCCTGATACCTGATCCCTTCAACACCTTGTAGTCACACAGGCTGCTGTGCTTCTTCCATATGGGCTTTGTTGCTTCTGAGCTAGTTGGCTGCTTGTTTCAAGCCTTTAAGAACCCAGATGCTATATATTTTCATAGCCAGACACCATCAGCTTTCTTCACCGCACCTGCTTGTGCACACATTTGTCTTTAGTAACCATGTTGGGAAGGTGAGCATCATGGAATGCCAATTTAATAGAGCAAAGTGTTCTTGCATTGAGGAAGTAGTTGAGAGAAGGTCCAATATCCATCTGCTGTTTTAATACTAATCCTATAAGTATATGCACGTAGATCTATTTCCCCATCATATGTAAATATATTCACCTCTGTACAAGCCTGTATTTGGACCTCTACAGATTCCCTTTGCCCCTTGTATTTAATCCATTTGGAGAAGTGTACATGTATAGATGCCATTTGTGTTGTTGATAAAAGATATTTACTATAATAAAATAATTGATCTAGCAAGCAAACTTTTATTATGTGATCTCCAGCTTTATTTCTATAATCAAATCCATATTGTCCAACTATAATTTCTCTTTTTTAACTTTTACATTTGAATCACCAATAATTATCAATACAACTTGATTATATGTTTGTTTGATTTCTGACAGAAGAAGTTGGCAGAATTCTACAATTTCTTCATCATTATCTTTAGTGGTTGTTGTCTAAATTTGAATAATAGTTTTGTTGATTGGATTTCCTTGCATGCACATAATCACAGACAGCACAGACCTTCAAGATAGACCTTGATGTCAACTAAGTCCACCATCATTAGTCACTGAAGGATTATAAATCATATAACCCAAAGTTGAAGGGGGATTAATATCTGAGCCTAATTGGGAGAATCCAGTTTGAAGAAGGATATGGATGATAACAGGGGCCCAATATTCACTTGAGGGAACTGTATAGAAAAGTAGCCACCAGTGAACTTCCTCTATCCGCAATTGAGGGATGGGAGGAAAGTGGTTCCTAAAGAAAGGGCAATGAAAAAAAAATAGCATAACAAATCAAAGGCATAAATCTGACTTGAACATTTAAAATTTTGTCAGTTGATGCCCCTTCTGACGCATGCTAGACCTGATCTGGTTTTCAATATTTTCTACTAAGGTGCATCTCAAAGGTACTATGACATTGGAGAACATCCTCATGATATTATGTTATATATTTTTCTGTATTGGGGCATATAAAATCCAGGATTAATGTAGCTATGGGAACAGCAAGTAGAATAAGGTTTCTGGGTATTGTTTTTCGTGGGGAGGGGCAGTCCAGTGAGGGGGGTGGTAAATGGGAGATGACGTCCAGGAGCCCAGAAAGAAAAATAATGTTTGGAATTAATTGTGGCAGCAATTGTACAATTCTGCTTGTCGTGATTGAACTATGGAATGATAAGATAGGGTAGTTACATAATCTGGTGTCAATTTGAGAGAATTAGGAGTGAAGGAGTGGAATCTGGCCTGTCAATCAAGATATAAAAAATGAAGTGTTTGCGTGGTGTGTGGGCATGGCCTTCTCCTGAGGATTCTGGGAACTCCTTTATTTCTTCCTTAGAGGCAGGTGACACACTCTCAATCTGCTCAATCCCTAAGAGTCACTCTAATGAAAAGACACATGGAACTATCGTGATAGACCCTGTGCCCTATGAGTTAGTCTGGGTAGACTAGAGGAACAAATTTCAGAGACACGCATATGGATACAAGAAATGGGTTTATATTCAAGAGGAACAGGACATTGAGAAAACATCCCAGCCCAGTCAAGCTCAAAGTCACAAGTCCGATATTAACCCATATGCCTGAAATCAGTTCATAAAGTCTCCTGACTCACGAAGTCACAGGTCAGTGGGTACAGAGTCCCGGCACCGACAGGGGTCTCCCCATGACTCCTCGCTTCCAGGGCTCAGGGTCCATCAACAGCATCCCGTGGTGGCAGAAGCAACTCATCCCTGGCAGAGTTCTCCATGTGGCTGCCCCAGCCTCAGAGGTCCAGCTCCATCAGGGCAAAGCCGTGTGCTCTCTCCGCCGGCTACTCCATCTTCCCAGATGCTGCCATTCTGTCTTGCCTGTGATTAATCATCTCTGAAACTAACTCCCAACAACTGGGGGAGATAGCTTCTCATCTTCACAAGGGAAATATCGCGAGATTTCCCAGAAGTCTCAGGTGAAAACCATGCCCACATAGAGACCTCATCGGCTACTCAATAGCTATCTTCAGATTAACAGTCTGGACTCCACCCCTACATTTCATGGAGGAGTCACGTGGAGACCTCTGCCGGCACGGAGATGCTTCAACCACCACTGGATCCACAAGACTTTGCACCCACTGGCCTGTGACTTTTCAGCATTCGGCATCATTGAATGTGTTTTCTAAGTCTGAACAGGAGTTTATAGATTGGTATCAGTCATATGGGCTAATATTGGAATTATGGATTTGATCTGGACTTGTTGAGATGTATTCTCAATATTCAATTGCTCTTGCATATAAATCTTGTTCTTATACACATATGAGTTTCTATTAATTTGTTTCTCTAGTCTACCCAGGCTAACATAAGGTATATGTATTAACTCCCAATGAATAATAAATGTTTTTTAAAGATAGATATTGAAATGTCCTTTATTACTATGAAGTTAATGTCATTCATCTTGACTTTTTCATTCTGAGTAAAGTAAATCATATTAGCATGCACACATTCAAAACAGTAACACCAATCTCTTTCTGCTCAATAACACTTAGTATATTAAACTTTGTCCTTCCATTTTAATTAAATAATTTCCATAATTGATAATTTGTACATTGCAAGTTCCAGTTATCAATTGATACTTGTGGTTCCTGCATCCATTTTGAATTATGCCTCATCAGCAAGTGAAGGTCCCTAAGACATACTCCCTTTATATTTAATATATTCATGTCATTATAATCAGCTCTACTTTGAGAAGACTATCTTCCTGAGTCATATTTTTAATGCCTTCCCACCTGATGGACTTATCTTCCCTATTTGTGACTATTTGTGACACTATTTGTGACAATGTTCTACTGCTGTTTTTAATATAGGATTGTATTCCGTGATTATCCATCTGGTTTTCAGTGGCTTATTGCTCTGAAATGGACAGACTATTTCTTATTCATAGTCTATTTTTAGTGTGACTATCTGTAGATACTTGTTCACTTTGGTTTACCTTACTAGTATTTGAAATACCAGTGATAATAGTTTGCAACATCACAGCAACAAAGAAGTCTCCAAAGTATGACAAATTGACAGACAAGTGACCTGAGTAAGGGTGTTGCATTTATTCCTAATCTCATAATGAATTAGGTGCGATTATTATGTGAGGTCGTTAGGGAGGATTATCACATGCTGTCACATCTGAGTATCCTAACCTAACCAAGTTCACACAGAACAAAACCATCACAATAATTCTAAAGCTAGTTGGGGTGTGCATTGACAAGGAACTGGCAGAAGTTCAAAAATATTCAGAAGAGAATGTAGAATTGGGGATATCATTACTGATGGGGGAAAAAAACTTGGCTGAAAGCACAGAGTAACAAAGTTATGTGTGCCAGTGGTTCATGAGATACATGAAGTGTGGACTATAAAAATTGGTAATATTATGAAGAACTAAAATTACAGAACACTTAATTTTGTTCATGAGAAACTTGTATATGGTTGAGATATAGTTATTAGAATATAGCAAGGACATTCTGGATGTTCAGTATTTGTACAGTTTTGTGATATGTTTTTATCTTTGCATTCTACATATTCAGTCTATAAACTGAACTTAACCTACTTATATATTTTTCAATTATATGTGCTAATAAGCTAGTTACCTGATTGTTTAAATTATCTTATGACTTATTTTAGTTACTTGCAGCCAAAAGGTTATTTTTTGTTTTTGTTTTTGTTTTTCTGTGGGCATCACTGTCCCCTGGTGCGAGTAGGAGGTCCAGCCTTGCTCCTGGACAGCTGCTGCTGCGTTTGAACTGCCAACCCTGTGGGCTGCAGTCCTGCACACAACCACTACGCCACCGAGGCTCAGCCCCAAAAGTTTTATTTTTTAAAAAGTGAAACCCCATTCTTATGTCAAGTTCTCTCCTATTTCATTCAAAAAACTTTACTAACTTTTGTAATTATTTTTCCCTTGATCTTGCAAAATTATATAGTCTATACCTGAATACATTTTCCACATTAGCATTGAATATATTGTTCATTCTTAGGGTGTTTTGTTATTTATTCTTAGAATGCTTTTATTTTGTTATGTATTCTTAGAGTGTTTTATTTTGTTGTCTATTCTTAGGTCATTATATTTTGTGTGATAGATTTTTGTGAAAACTTGGTTGGATCAAGTTCCCCAATATTTTG